>QRDG01000478.1:267426-291872 GCA_012064385.1 Puccinellia tenuiflora | reverse complement strand
TATCCTGGTGTCACCACCAGATTCACCCAAAAACCCTATAAATAGGGCAGCCAGCCGAATCCACAAGGCACAACACAACCAAGCACATCACACCCATCTCTAAAAATGTTCATCATCAAGAACATTAGCCACATCACATCTTGCAGCTAGAATTATACACTTTAGGAAAATTGAAGCAGCTAGGAGGAGCAGGCTAACCACAAGACGCTGGTTGTCAGTATAGCCAGAAGACCAAGCTACTCAGCAACAGCAGGTTGACCCTCTGAGTGCTATAGGCAGAGAAGGAGAGAATTAGCTAACTCTGATAATGACAGAGCCAAGCTAAGCATGTTTGCATGCATGGAAGGGGAAGAGAGGAAGTGAGGAGTATCTGTTCTTATCAGAACCATGTTTAACATGGATTATGCTAAGGATAGATGAGAGGGAAGTGCAGCACCTGTTCTTTATAAATTACACACAAGCCAGTAAGCCAGGGAACTGGAACAGCTGAGCTTAACATATCTGTCACTAGAAGTAGCACAGGAAAGCATAGAAAGAAATTTTCCAAGCTAATTTTTCTAGCCAGCTTCTGTGTAACTCCAGTGGAGGCATCACAGCATGCATAGCTATTTTCTTTTAACCACAAAAATAATTCCACACTTGCACAGAGCACAGAACACAGCTACAGCATGCTATCCAATTCCAAAACCCTATTTTTTCCCCAGCTAAATCTTATCCCTGTCAACTAAAGAAATTCTTCTAAATATACACACTACTGAATCAAGCACTAAAACATCTAGAGCAAATAAATCATCAACAACCAAAATATATCCAGTGGTGCCAGTGAGAATTTTTGCTAAGTACCAGTAAGGAGAGCTGAGCAGCTTAGCAGTTAAGCTAGACCAGAGAAGAGTCTAGAAGGAGGAGATAGAGAGAGGAGGAAGAAGAGAAACCATACCGTGCGCCCATGGCCGTAACGGCATGACGACGGGGCAGTGCCCGTGTGGTCATGACGGAGGACCATGGGGGAAGCCGCACCACAGCAACACCACCCCAGCACCACCGCGGCACGGAGGCGAGCTCCACACCGGCGGCAGCGGGAGTCGGGAGCACGACGAATCGCGCTGCAACCGAAACCCACACCAGGGGAAAGGTCCAGCATGAACGCATCGGTGGAGAAAGAGGAGAACATCTAGGCGAAGCCAGAGAGCGGAGCCATACACCTAATCATGGCGAGGCAGCTCAGAGGAGAAGAAGCACGGCGGAGCGGCGCCATCACCGAAACCCTAACCCTAGGGATGGGTTGCGCACGACCACATCGAAGGAAGAAAAGCAGATCGACGGGGAGGAGAAGAGAGAGCGTCGAAAGGGCTTTCTTTTGCGCCCTAGCACGATGGTGGAGATGGCCGGAGCACGCCGGAATCGGTCGGCGACGGTGGAGGCGAAAAGGGGATCGCGTCGACCACGAGAGCGAGGGAGAGAAGGGAAGGAGAGAGGAGAGTGGTTCGGTCTGACCGAACCGGTGCGTTCGGGTTGACTTGGTTCAACCAAGTGACCAAGGACCTAAGTGCAATTTTAAGAAAGTACTGACTTCAAATCAAATCTAAGTTATAACACAAATTTTAAAGCCAAAATAAGAGTCCTAAAAATCAGATAAAAATATGTTTTTAACTCAAAATTTTACAAGGATTTAAAAAATGATTTTTACTTGATTTATTGGAAAATATTTCTTGAGTGAAAAATTCAAAGATCCTTAAGTGGAAATGATTTGAATTGTTTTTAAAATATTCAAAGATCCTTAAGTGGACATGATTTGAATTGTTTTTAAAATATTCAAGGATCCTTCAGTGGAAATGAATTGAATTATCTTTCTAAAAGTAAAATAAATTACCATTCTGTAAATGACTGTCCCGTAACTCATCCTAGGTAAAACACACAAAAAAGGAAAAATCATCTTAAAATATGAAGGGGGGGAATTTTCCAAAACCTCCAACAATCATTTCATCTATGGATAATAGAATGAATTGGATTTTCAAACATTGTCTTATAAAGACAATGATGTTGATTTTCAGAACACGAGATTCACGAATCGCCGGAAGCCTTAGACTGCACTGCTTGTCAGTCTCAAGGCAAGTTCATTCTTGCATACCGTTTGATGTATTTTTATCGAAGTACTTGCAAAGTTACTTATACGTTCCTTTCACTTGCATCAAAAAGAAAAAGTATTTTCGAATGATGTGGTATATACTATTGGTTGGCGGTGGAACAATGGTAAGATGAATAGGTATGGTGTTCCATCGCATGGGAATGTATATATACTTAGGAACTAATAACCCCTGTTCCAGTGATCCTTTCGCCGTAGTAAAAGCATCAACCAACGGACTTTGTATGGGCGGGGTCAGTCAGAGGCTTCTTTTCTCATCCGCATATCCTCAGCAGGCCTACACCGGGTTGGGTCGTTGCGGCGGCCAACAGCGTGGAAGCGCGTGCTCTTCCTGCCCGACGGGGTAATTGGTGGGGAAGCTTGGGAGGGGTGTTGGGTATGCGTGGAACATGATTCCCCTACCGCATCACAAATGGGCGGATGTGTGTTGATTTGGGAGAAGCTCCACATGGCTGGATGTCCTGAGCCTTGGCTATAACACTCATGGAGTGTAAAGAGAGCAGATATAGGGCCAGGCAACTGTTGGGTAAAGTGATGCAACTCTGCAGAGTCAAACAACAAATTTGTGATTTCACAACCGTGTTCCCGGTATGGAACTACGAGATCGAGGCCGGAATGGAGTCCCATTCGGATTCACAAGACCGGTGGAGACTGTGGACATAGTTTTCAGAATAAAATCTATCTTTTGAAGAAATGTTTACAAAAACTTGCATCTATGCCAAAGACCCGAGGTTTTGGCAGTAGCTAGTGCATGATACACCTTATCTATATATATTCAGAACTTGCTGAGTAACGCTGTTGCTCACCCTTTCCTTTTGACCCCATGCTTAGACTTTGAGGAGGCAATCAAGGAGAACTATGGAGCTTACCACGAGGATGAGGTGTTCTACGAGGAACCTGATCTATCCGGAGGAGTGGAAGGCATCGACTACCTGATTGCTTATGGAGGTGATAATGATGAGCCCGAGACTTAGTCTCCTATCTTAGGAACCGGACCAAACAATACTAGACTAGTACTACTTAGGTTGTTGAGTCCGATGGTTCTTAGTTTACTTCTTTCTATCGTTAATAACTTGACCTCAGTCAATCGTACTGTAGTTGAAATTCCTCCCATGACGGAGGAAGACGTTGAAGCTTTTGTACATTTCTGGCTTGTAATCTTTAGCAGTGTGTAATAAAGTGGACCCGCAATGTTTCTGTTGTACTACTCTGAGGGATATAATATTTACGGATAAGTCCTTCCGTGGATGTTATGTCAACGACTTGTACACTACAATATGCAGTGGTGTGCGGGGTC
Organism: Puccinellia tenuiflora; assembly: GCA_012064385.1. Taxonomy (NCBI): domain Eukaryota; kingdom Viridiplantae; phylum Streptophyta; class Magnoliopsida; order Poales; family Poaceae; genus Puccinellia; species Puccinellia tenuiflora. Next base: position 288,432 of record QRDG01000478.1, on the reverse strand, counting down.
ACCGCAGTTGCCACCATATGTCATAGTTGTACAAGCTGACCCTATTTATCATCGACACAAGCGGGTCACCATTAGGGTAACCTATACCCTCTTTAGTTCAAAGAAATGAAGTAACCTTCCAATTGATCGATCCACTTGCATCAATAATCAGTCAGTTGTGAGTCTACTATATTGTCTTTTTAGAGAGCAAACCACTCATTGACATATGGTACACTCTAGATTTTTCAATATGATGATAGACCAAAGCTCAATTGTTTTACTCATACATTATATAAGATTCCTTACATATATTTAAAGCTATTAAAATACATAAACATATCTAGAAGAATTATGTTGCACATAATTAAGTGACACAAAATGTTCAGTAAATGAATTTTCCATCTCTTATGCTTTGCTTACAATTAGACAAAGTTATGTTCTCTCTGAAGAAAAAAATGGAGTTCAATCAGCAAAAAGCGATGTAATTAATCAAAGTGATATAATTTTGAAATATAATTCTATGTTAACAATGTATGTGGTTTGTCTTGTTAAACGCAACAAGAACTATAACTTAAGATTTGTTGATAAATGTTAGAAAACATTTTTTAATATCACTTGACAAATAAGATGTAAATTTGAAAATAAAAATGTTTAATATAAAGAAATACGTTAGTGTAATCGAGGTAGAGGACATAATAGAAGGTTTGTGTGACTGCTTGGATGGCATATTCTTGTTTCCGGAAAACTTGCCGAGCCTGAAGCTGTGTGGCAACCTTGTGAAACTTCATGAATGGATTAAAGGGCTACAAATCTGGTGAAGCTGAAGATGAGATGTAATGCTGATGCCATGGAAGTTCTTGGCAATTTACCGAATCTGGCATTCCTTTGTCTGTTGGGGAGGTCCTACCTCGAGGTGGCTGACGACTTCCAGCTGAACTTCAATTCTCTTACGTTAAGCAGTATGATGGTGCTGGAGTTGGATTTTGGAGAAAGGCTAAAATCACTCCAATCATGTATATATTCAACCCCTAAACTTCTTTATTCTTATTCCTTTTTCTGCATATTTCTATATTTTTTGTTACACTTTTATCAGAAACATGCAATTATCAACCGACTTTGAACGAGTTGCACTTTATTATAGTTATGTGATTTCAACCGATTTCCGATACCAGTTACACTTTTCTCAAAAAACGTGCAATTAATGATCGATTCGAAAGAAATTTTACATTTCCCAGTAAATGTGCAAGTGCCAACTGATTACAATATGAGTTTCATTTTTCTCAACAAATGTGTAACTCTAACAGTTTTTAATAAGAGTTGCACTTTTTAGTGCAACCACCTACTAGTAATTCATACGAGTTACACTTTTTTAGAAATTTGCAACTGGCATCCCGTATTCATATGAAAAACAATTAGCTACTCCAAACGGTTTTCCATCGTGTTGTACCTTTTCTCAATAGATATGCAACGCACAGCCGATTTTCCACGCGAGTTGCACTATTTCTTAAGAACTATATGTAACTAGCTATCGGTTTGGTTTTTTCTTAAGAGTTATACTTTTCTCTAGAAATGAGCAACTTGCAATCGGCAACTAGAAATTGGTTTTCCATATGAGTTGCACTAAAAAAAAGTGAAACTAACTGAAAGTGCATGGTTGCCCCCATGTGTGGTTTTGGTAATTAATGACAATCTCTATGGACTAATGTTTGCATTGAGCTATATTTGTAGGTGTGTCCATTTGCGTTGCTTGATCTCCATATGTTGGAATCAAGGCTAAGGGAAGAAAAAGAAGAAGAGTTTGTGTTGATCAAGGCTAAGTGTGGGTTGATCAACACTCATGTCCAAGTGAAGATATGCCGAAGAGTTTCTCCCATATTGGTGTATGGGGGAGCAACATGTGAATCTTCACCAAGCAAACGCAATCAAGAAAGGTGGTGCGTCTTGAGGAGATGAAGATCGTCTTCTTCGACCTCAAGTGGATTTATGCGCAAGGCAAAGGTATGATCTTGATAGGGTTTCTATTTTACCGGTCTCATGATGTTAGTGAAAGACCGGATTATAGGATAGTTAACCGTACTATCAAGAGGGGCTCTCGACTGAATATCTTGATCGTATCGTAGTAGAGAGCACAAACCTTTGCATCTTTGCAATCATCTTTCTTGGTTGTTATTTGGATTTTATCTATGTGAGAATTTAGAGCTTGTGTTCATCTCCATACCAAGCTCTAGTTCATCAAAAACGGATTTCATGAATATCTTCTTGCATTTTTGATATTGGAGGTTTTACCGGTTTGTCTCTTCTAAGAGAGGTCAAACTCTCTCCTTATGATTTCCTCCTCACATTATGGACTATGATGTTTATATGCATGATCTTGTAGGGCTTGTGATTATCTTTGAAACAAGCCCAATATCGTAGAAAACGGAGTCTTGATGAAAAACTTGTTGGTTTTTGATGTTGGAGAATTTACCGGTTGTTCCTTTTTAGAGAAGGTTTACCTTTCTACATTTGGTTTTATTCTCCATTGTAGGACTATGATGTTTCTCTGCATGATCTTGTAGAGCTCTTCGTTGCGGTTCCAACGAGCCCAAGATCATCAAAATCGGAGTCCGGGTGAAAAAAGTTATTGCAGTTTTCGTTTTGCTATTTTTGTAGTTTTCTGTAGGCCGGAGTCTCCGGCCTTAGACTGGAGTCACCGGTCTGAAACTTTGTTTTTTCGTCGAACGGGTGTTGCGGCTCTGTTGCCCTGCCGGAGACACCCCGGAATGACCCCGGAGTCTTCTGTTTGGGCCGGAGTCTCCGGCCTGGGCAGACCGGAGTCTCCGGGGTAAGTTTCCTGCAACGGCTCTTTTTCGTGGGGACCTATAAAAGGCCCCCTTCTCCCCCAAAGTGACCAGAGCTTCTTATCACGTCTTTACCCCCCATTGTTGACCTCTTGAAGCTTGGTTTTCTCTCTATTCCTCAATGATTCTTGCCCCAAATTAGAGGGAAAAGAGAGAGGAGATCTAGATCTACATTTCCACCAATCTATCTCTCCTCTAAGTGAGGGGAACCCTTTGAATATAGATCTTGGAGATTCATTTGTTGAGTTCTTCTTTGTTCTTCCTCTCTTCTCCCCCCATAAGCATTAGTTGCTTTTGGTGGGATTTGGGAGTGAAGGATTTGAGCACTTCTTGTGTTCTTGCCATTGCATTTGTTGCATAGGTTTGTGCTCTCCACGAGGACTCATGGAAGATTAAAGTTGAGAAGCTTGTTACTCTTGGGTGCATTGTGTTCCCAAGAGCTTTGTGCCTCTTGGGTGCATTGTGTACCCTAGACGGGTGGAGGTGCCGCGAAGACTTCGAGTTGTGAAGCTTCGGCACGATTTGGGAGTCCCCAATTGAGTTGTGGGTGTGTGCCCCAAGAAAAGTTGTAAAGGCTCCGGATTCCGCCTCGAAGGATTCTGATAGTGGAAGGTGAACCAAACCCTTGGGTGCGGTTCATCGGAGAATAGGGTGAGGCCTTTGTGGCATCTTGAGTAGGCCTCTTGTGGTGAGCTCACACCCCTCCAACGAGACGTACTCCCTTAACAAGGAGGAACTCGGGAATACATCCTCGTCTCCGCGTGCCTCGGTTATTTCTATACCCGAGCCTTTTACTTATGCAATTTACATTGTGATAGCCTTCGTGCTTGAAGTTTATATCTTGATATCACCTTGTTGCTTGCCTTGCTTAGCATAAGTTGTTGGTGCACATAGGTAAACCTAGTAATTTAGGTTGTTGGCTTGTTAATTTAAACACATAGTTTTATTCCGCAATTATCAAGCCCTTAAATAGAAAAAGTGTTAGTCGCCTATTCACCCCCCTCTAGGCGACATCTAGGCATAGTTTGTTGTTTCAATTGGTATCAGAGCCTCGGCTCTCTTTTGGGCTTTACCGTCTAGAGAGTAAAGATGTCGTTTAGAGAATCAGTGCACGATCCACTTTCATATTCGATGGAACAAATTATGATGTATGGAAAATTCGCATGCTTAATCTTTTTAGGGACATAGATCCAATTTTAAAGAGTGTTGTAGATATGGGTTTTTCTCCTCCAAAGGATTCCCAAAATTTATCTTTAGAGGATGAGAAAAACTCTTATCTCGATACTCTAGCATCTAATGGTCTTATATGTGTTTTGAGCGATGTAGTGCTTGAGTCAATCATGCCTTTTCGGAACGCTCATGAGCTTTGGACCAAGCTTCAAGATAAATATGGAGTGTCCAACACTATTGAGGATGATTGCTCTCGCTCCACCTCCGGCCGTGACGAGCTCTCATCTTTGTCTACTTCACCAAAATGTGGTAAGCCACAAACCAATGTAACGGTGAGTAGTGATAGGTTTTGGAATATTGATAGTGAGCTCATTCTTGATGATATTTTATCCCTATCTTGTTGTAATGCCTCATCTTTGGACCTAAACACACATAGCACTATAAATGTCATACATGCTAGTGTTGATAGTCCTTGCATATCATCCAAAAATTACTTAGATAAATCTCTTGATGATATGGTTGCTTTATCTTGCTGCCATCATAAAAATGCTTGTGTTCCCTCTAACTCTTGCAAGGAAACCCAATTAGCTATGCAACAAGATGTGAACTTGAGTAGTTCAAAAATTAATTGTTCTTCTTCATCCATCACTCATTGCCTTATGGCTAAATCTTCTAGTAGTGATGATAATAATAATGATAATAATGATGAAGAAGATGATGAGAAAAATAATGATGCTCTCCTTCATGATAAAGGTATAATGATTCTTAAAGCTCTTTCAAAAAATAAAAATGCTTGTGATAACCTCTATGAAATCATGAGCACCCTTGTTGAGCGCGGGGAAACTATTGAGGCCTTGGAAGCAAGCCTTGAAGAAAAGGGTAAGATTGAAAGAGATGATGCTATGGAAAAGGCATCGCTAGAAGATTCTCTTGAGGAAGAGCAAGAGACTCGTGCTTCTCTTGAGGAGAAATTAGAATCTATTGAGGAGTCTCATAATGAAATAATTGCTAAAATCATTAAAGAACGTGACCATGCTCATGCAAAATATAAAGTGTTTAAAATGGAAAATGCTAGATTGAATAATGAGCTTGTCATGTTGTCTTCTTCCATTCCTAATGTTAATGATGCTTGTGCTACTAACACTACTTCTTGTGAAGCATCCATTTGAAAGAGAATGTTGAGCTAAGGGCTCAACTTGAGTTGCTAACTAGCAAGTATAGGAAGTTGGAAGAAAGTCATGAAAAGCTATCTAGCTCTAATGATGATCTTCTATCATCCTATGCTAGTCTAAAGTTAGCTCATGAGGCCATCACTACAAAGGTAACATCTAGTGAGCCTCATGTGGATAATAGCACAACCATAACTAAAAATGCTACATTGCCATGTGCTAGTCCTAGTAGTTCATCCACTAAAAATGTTGGTACATCATGTGATGAATTACTTGCTTTGCCTTGTTGCTCTAACAATGATGCATCTACCTCCTCTAGTACTTGTGTTGTCACTAACCATGTAGAGAAGAGAGGAGAGCTCAAGGCCCAAGCCACTTCTATGAAGAAAGGCTTGGAAAAGCGTCATGAAGGGAAGAGTGCACTTGACAACATGTTGAGTGCGCAACAATCCCCCAATGACAAGAGTGGACTTGGATTCAACTCCAACATCAAGAACAAGTCCAAGGTTGAGAAGAAGAAGAAGGGCCAAGTTCAAGTCAAGAATCCGGCCAACATCATTTGCTTCAAGTGCAAGCTAGAAGGGCACCATGTTCGGGATTGCCCAATGAAGAAGAAGCTTCTTAGTGAGAAGCAACTAGGGAAGCGGCCTCTTGTTCAATCTCGTGCTCAACCACGAGTTGAACAAAGGCCACCTCCTAAGAAGACTCAAGTCAATGCTCCTCAAGTTGAGGAGCCTAAGAAGAAGAAGAGTCGATGTTGCTACCTTTGCCGTGGCAAGGGTCACTTTGCTTCCTCATGCACTAATGGTACCGTATCCAACCCTATTATAGTTGATGATGCTTATTATCTTGGGAAGGATAGAATTGGCAATGTGTTTGCCAAATATGTGGGGACTCAAAGTGGTGTCAAGAAAAGAACCATTTGGGTTCCCAAGCCTATTGTGACTAACCTCTTAGGACCCAACTTGGTTGGGGACCAACAAGCTCAAACTTGATCAATAGGTGTTGGTGGAGAACATTGGTGACTTGGCTATCATTTGAAGAATTAAGGGATCTTCATGGTTATAATTCATCAAGCCAAGTCAATTGGATTTTCACATATCTACCTCATACCCAATGCTCCTCCTTGCGGTAACTTGTATTTAATTCACATATTCATTGAAAGTTGCTTGCTCCCTAGCATGTGTTAGTTTTGTTCCTAGCATGTGTTTGTATGTGATATGCTTCTTTCTTACTTATCTTGTTATTCAAGGTTGTGTATGTCAGTTGTGTATCATGTATGTGTAACTTGTGTGTTGAGCTTTATTGAATCTTATGTGGATTTCATTTGGCTCTTTTGAGATATTAATGGACTATCCCATTTTGGAGGAGTGATGTGCTTTGTGCACCTCACGAACCTAAAAATGTGTGTACATGAGGCACACCACCTAGTATTGATATTTCAATATTATCTAGCTACTATGTGGTATGTCATATTCATGAGAAATTCAAATTCTACAATGTCCATTAATTTCTCTAGTTGGTTTTATTTGCCTCTTGTTTAAAAATAAATGATTTATCACATTATGGGGGAGTAATAAGCTATGTGCATAATACACTCCCACAAAATGTGAACATTTGAGGTTTGCCACTTAGAGTTGATATTGCAAATTATCTTATTCCTATGTGGCATGTTTGCTCGAACAAGTTCCAATTTTCTTTGTGGTTGTCCTTTGGCTCTTGTTTGTGTGAGTTTGCTTGGTGTGGTTTTTCTCTAATATGCATTTCCATACATCATTTGAGAAACCATTTGTTTCATATTATTCTAACCATGGCTTTGCCGGTTGATTCGAATAGTTGAAACTACCAACAAACCTTTTTCGAAATAAAACACCATATTTCTCATTTCTTATGTTTTATTTCTTATCTCTTGCCATATGTTTGTTTGTTGTGAAGTTGGTCTTGAACATCATTCCTATATACCACCAAGAAATATCTCTATATGCTCCTTGTCCATGACAAGTGATACTAGTAATTGTGGTGGATTTTGTAGATCATCTTCATATTGTCTCTTGCGTTGAATTGACTTATTTATTGCCAAGTGTATTTGTTGCCTTCCTTGCCACTTGAATGGATCCTATTTTTCAATCGGTAGTGGTTAGTGTTGTAAATAAAATATGGAGAGTAATGATCCCTTGTGTATGCATTTTGGATTCAAATACAAATATCAAAGATAATGCATGAATCTTGGGGGAGCATTTCTTTTTTATTTAGAACACTATCCCATCTATCAATTTTTGATCCTTTCATTTGGCATTTGATTCTTTATCTTACATTTTGGTACCTTCAATTGGTATTAATTGGAATTTAATATCTCCTCCATAGATATTTGTTTCAATTGATATTTATTGTGGGAGTCTTGATACCTTATTTATTTATTTTACTTTACTTGATTTCGGTCAAGTATTAACCTCTTCTTGGTATCTTTTCTTCTAGTTGGTATCTTATCTTCAATTGGTGTCTTTTCAATCATGTGTTGTTTTGATTTGATTCCTATTGATATCTCACTTCATGTGTTGATGTGTTTTGGAATCAATCATGTATTGATTTGATTTTTCCTCAATCATGTGTTGATTTGGATTTTGATATAATTTGGACAACCTTTGTGTCACACTTTGGAGTGCGCTCTTATTGGTTTACTTGGTATTTTCGTCCAAATTGTATCTCTCATGGTTCTCGTAAGTCCATGCATGCATATTTTACTAGTATATATATCTTATGGCTTGCTAGTCTTTCTTGGTCCAATATATAGGGTATGCTCCACCGAATCCTAAATCGGCTAAGATGTGCATGAAATTCAATTTCATATCTATATGCACATATTTTGTGGAGTATGTCCTATATATTGTAGTTGATCTAACTACTATGGGACCCAATGAGTTTGGGAACCATTTTGTGCTTGAATTGTGTTTTAGGTACAATGGAAATGCATTGGATGCTTGCCTCATTCATAAGGAAGGGGTTCTCACCGTGTGATTATTGGAGTCAAGCTTTGATGATAAACAAATTCTCATCCTCTTCATCGTCAATGTATCTCGGTAACAAGTATCTACCTCATGCATACTTTTCTAGTCTCAACCTTGTGTAGGTTGCCTCTTGGCATGAAAGCTTCTAATTATATGCAATTGTTGTGGTTTTGGACTTTTTCCTTCACTTAGTATATCTTTGTGATATTTGTGATGAAATTGCAAAAACTTTTTCTTCAATTGGTATTATTTGTTTGTGATACTTGTTGCCTTTCTCAAAGCATCTTCACTATCTCTTGTTCCCTTAGTGATATGTGTGATGTATTTGATATTTTTGAAGTTCATTTACATACAATGAGATAAATTTGAGCTATGTGCTATACCTTTAAGCAATAATCTCTTTGTATATTTATGACTTCCTTTTGGATACCTTGTTCTCTTTTTCTCTAACATTTCATATGTGCAAGTTTCTTTGTGGATGTATATCTTCTATGATTTGTCTACTTAGAAACCTATACATATGAGAGAGGTCACCTTTTAGTTGGTATCCCATTTCTTTCGAGCCACCTTGTTTTTCATCTATAATTCCTTGGTGGCCCCAAATTTGTCTCGTGAGTGCTTGTCTCTTTTCTATTTGCATCTTTGCGCACTCATATTTTTTTTAAGATCTTTGTCTTCATGCTTATCACGGTGAGCATGTTGATTTTATTAGCTAAATGTTCTCACTAGCTCTTGGCTTTTTCAATTGGTTTTAGTTTCCAATTGGTATCCTTGAGCTCGTGAACATATTCTCTTTGAAAAGATCCTTTTATCTCGGTTGGGCCTATCTTATGTTGAATCTTTAAAAATTGGTATCTCCTTATGGCTCAACCATATCTTTGGTGTAAGTGCTATGATTTGTTTTTGCTTTATGCACACTTGCACTTGTTGCGTGTTCTAGATGATTTTGGGGGAGTGAGGATTCCATATTTGTGCACTCCTCAATATTGCATGAACATTGGGGAGCTTCCTCATTTTTATTTAGAACATTTGGATCTCTCGATTGCTTTTCTCCTTTGTGGAGATGTTTAGAATGATTTCATCCTTTTGCAATCTTTGGATCCTCAATATAGTTTGATTTCCTCTAATTATTCGTCAATGGATATGTGCATTTATTTACACACTCATATCTTGAGCAATGCACACCTTTTGGAGGAACTCTTATTATATTGGCCTTCTAAAATTTTCTTCCCATTTCGGCAATCGATGCCAATGGGGGAGAAGTTTAGAGGGTTTAAGGGAATTTGGGTTTTATGCTTTTGTTGCATTTGCCTTTAATGCGCTTTGCATCCTTGCTTGTTTGTCTTGCAAGGATGCTTTATTCATTATATAAACCCTCTTAAAAAGGGATTGTCATCAATTACCAAAATGGGGGAGATTGAAAGTGCATGGTTGCCCCCATGTGTGGTTTTGGTAATTAATGACAATCTCTATGGACTAATGTTTGCATTGAGCTATATTTGTAGGTGTGTCCATTTGCGTTGCTTGATCTCCATATGTTGGAATCAAGGCTAAGGGAAGAAAAAGAAGAAGAGTTTGTGTTGATCAAGGCTAAGTGCGGGTTGATCAACACTCATGTCCAAGTGAAGATATGCCGAAGAGTGCTTCTCCCATATTGGTGTATGGGGGAGCAACATGTGAATCTTCACCAAGCAAAGCGCAATCAAGAAAGGTGGTGCGTCTTGAGGAGATGAAGATCGTCTTCTTCGACCTCAAGTGAATTTATGCGCAAGGCAAAGGTATGATCTTGATAGGGTTTCTATTTTACTGGTGTCATGATGTTAGTGAGAGACCGGATTATAGGATAGTTAACCGTACTATCAAGAGGGGCTCTCGACCGAATATCTTGATCGTATCGTAGTAGAGAGCACAAACCTTTGCATCTTTGCAATCATCTTTCTTGGTTGTTATTTGGCTTTTATCCATGTGAGAATTTATAGCTTGTGTTCATCTCCATACCAAGCTCTAGTTCATCAAAAACAGATTTCATGAATATCTTCTTGCGTTTTTGATATTGGAGGTTTTACCGGTTTGTCTCTTCTAAGAGAGGTCAAACTCTCTCCTTATGATTTCCTCCTGATGACGGGGTTGATGAGAGTGTTCTTCTCCCTCAACAACGCCAACAAGTACTCTTGATACCCTGAAAGGAAGATAATATATTAGGGATAGGTTGAGCCTCCAAGTGCAGAGTATGTAGAAGTGGTAGTTTTTCCCCAAGAAGGTGACTCGAGGGTTTAATATCGAACTCTCGGGGAATCAGTAGTGTGGGTTTTATCTTCTTGTCCTCCTCTAGATTTCCTGCAAACAAAATAGATTGCTCTGTGCCCTCAACCTCACCAAGTGGTTGTCAAGCATAAGGTGTGAGAATGATATTAAGATGATAATGAATGCAAAACAGTAAATAAATATGCAATGGTGGTAAATAAGTATGCAGAGATGATAGTAATGACGATGGATGGTATTTTTGGCGTTTTTATATGTGAATGCAAGAAGTAAAAGTGTTTTTGTATTTTCTGATTTTTAAAATGTCTGAATGTAAAAGATGCTTAAAAGTGGTTGGAAAAGTGTATCTTATGATTAAAAATGAACCGGGGTTCATGGTTTCACACATGCACTCTCTCTTTAATATAGTGTGGCAAATGAGTAAACATAGATTTAACATATGAGATTGCAAACAAGGTTAATGACATGTTACTAATTATATGGGCATCACGTCCTAACATAGAGACCTTTTGATTATTAGTCTCACTTATACTCCACCAAGATGTGAACTAAACCATGCACCTTAGTAATTAAGATAACATCAGAGTATAGCTTTAAGATTAATGACATGAAGTGAAAATAAACACATGATGGATCTAGTCTTAGGTAGAGACATGTCACTCCTCCTACCCTACAACATGGTATTTTGGTTTATCCCTAGTGAGGTAACAAAGTAAGGTAAACACCCAATGGATCATGATATTAAGTTGTCAGCTTATCACTTCACCACCCCCGTTACTCCAACTAATGCACACGTTCCCCCACACACGCTCTCATAAACATGCTTGATCATAACAAGGATACAAGAACGGGGTACATAATATGCATCTACTTTCATAACTGAAATATAACATTGCAATCTCAACATATATTAACTCATAGAAAGATCCACCACAATGGTAATACAAATGTGACCGTAATCATGTTCAGCAGCTCATACGGTGCTAATTAGTGAAGCTCAAGAGAGAGAGAGATACATATGCTACTGCCACAAACCCATAGTCAAGAGGTGGACTACTCCCTCTTCATCATGGAGACGGTGGAGATGTCGATGGAGAAGAAGGAGACCTCTCCGGCAGGGCTCCGCCGGAGTTTCCCCCCTTCAATCTGCAGCCTCCTAGTCTCTGTTTCTTGTTTCTCTCGTGTGGCGGCTCTCCCTACGGAGAACGTCGGGGGGCTCTTTATATAGGCGTTTTTAGGTCACAAGGAAGCTTCTGGGCGAAGGATCGACGCAAACGGGGCCACGAGGGCCAATTGGGATAGGCCCACGCGGCTACAGTACCTGGCCGCGTGGGACCCACCCTTTTGGTCCTCCGGCCTCCGTTCGTTGACTTCTTTCGCTCCTAAATCTTCTCCTTCCAAAATAATGACCCCCTAAATTTATAGCTCATTATGACGTCGTTAAGGTCCTGAAACAAATAAGGAAAGAAATAGGGTTTTTCTGCCTGCGCAGGATTAATTCCATAAAAAGGGGATATCATCATAAATTACCAAAAATCATTAAATAACAGTAATATACCCCTTATATGATGCAAATATGATTGGAATACGACTATTATAGTGCAAAGTTCATGTATGCATTTTAGATGCATCACCTCCTCACATGATGGACTATGATGTGTATATGCATGATCTTGTAGGGCTTGTAATTATCTTTGAAACAGGCCCAATATCATAGAAAACGGAGTCTTGATGAAAAACTTGTTGTGTTTTGATGTTGGAGAATTTACCGGTTGTTCCTTTTTAGAGAAGGTTTACCTTTCTACATTTGGTTTTATTCTCCATTGTAGGACTATGATGTTTCTCTGCATGATCTTGTAGAGCTCTTCGTTGCGGTTCCAACGAGCCCAAGATCATCGAAATCGGAGTCCGGGTGAAAAAGTTATTCCAGTTTTCGTTTTGCTGTTTTTGCAGTTTTTCTGTAGGCCGGAGTCTCCGGCCCTAGACTGGAGTCTCCGGTCTGAAACTTTGTTTTTTCGTCGAACGGGTGGCGCGGCTCTGTTGCCCTGCCGGAGACACCCCGGAATGACCCCGGAGTCTCCTGTTTGGGCCGGAGTCTCCGGCCTGGGTAGACCGGAGTCTCCGGGGTAAGTTTCCTGCAACGGCTCTTTTTCGTGGGGACCTATAAAAGGCCCCCTTCTTCCCCAAAGTGACCAGAGCTTCTTATCACGTCTTTACCCCCATTGTTGACCTCTTGGAGCTTAGCTTTCTCTCTGTTCCTCCATGATTCTTGCCTCAAATTAGAGGGAAAAGAGAGAGGAGATCTAGATCTACATTTCCACCAATCCATCTCTCCTCTAAGTGAGGAGAACCCTTTGAATCTAGATCTTGGAGATTCATTTGTTGAGTTCATCTTTTTTCTTCCTCTCTTCTCCCCCCATAAGCATTAGTTGCTTTTGGTGGGATTTGGGAGTGAAGGATTTGAGCACTTCTTGTGTTTTTGCCATTGCATTTGTTGCATAGGTTTGTACTCTCCACGAGGACTCGTGGAAGATTAAAGTTGAGAAGCTTGTTACTCTTGGGTGCATTGTGTTCCCAAGAGCTTTGTGCCTCTTGGGTGCATTGTGTACCCTAGACGGGTGGAGGTGCCGCGAAGATTTCGAGTTGTGAAGCTTCGGCACGATTTTGGAGCCCCCAATTGAGTTGTGGGTGTGTGCCCCAAGAAAAGTTGTAAAGGCTCCATATTCCGCCTCGAAGAATTCCGATAGTGGAAGGTGAACAAAACCCTTAGGTGCGGTTCATCAGAGAATAGGGTGAGACCTTTGTGGCATCTTGAGTAGGCCTCTTGTGGTGAGCTCACACCCCTCCAACGAGACGTACTCCCTTAACAAGGAGGAACTCGGGAATACATCCTCGTCTCCGCGTGCCTCGATTATTTCTATACCCGAGCCTTTTACTTATGCAATTTACATTGTGATAGCCTTCGTGCTTGAAGTTTATATCTTGCTATCACCTTGTTGCTTGCCTTGCTTAGCATAAGTTGTTGATGCATATAGGTAAACCTTGTAATTTAGGTTGTTGGCTTGTTAACACATAGTTTTATTCCGCAATTATCAAGCCCTTAAATAGAAAAAGTGTTAATCGCCTATTCACCCCCCCTCTAGGCGACATCTAGCCATAGTTTGTTCTTTCACTAACCACCATATTAACAACATGAGTTGCACTTTTCTTAAAAAATATGAAATTCCAACTGGTTCTCAACGAGTTACACTTTTCTCAAGGAAATATGCAACTAAAAATCGGTTTTCATCCCGGTTGCACTTTTATCAAGAAATAAAACTACCCCCCAGTATTCGATATGAGTTGTATTTTTGTTAAAAATCATGCCATTTCAAACGGTTTTCAACGAGTTACAATTTTCTCAAAGAAATATGCAATTGCAAATCGATTTTCCGTACGAGTTGCTCTTTTATGAAGAAATGTGAAACCAATCACCGATATTCGACATGAGTTTCACTTTTCTTTTAAGAATATGCAATTCTGACAGGTTTTCAACGAGTTACACTTTTCCCCAAAAATATGTAACTAGAAACCCTTTTTAATACGAGTTGCGCCTTTCTTAACAAATTTATAACTAGCAACCGGTATTCATCTAGTAGTTTTGTACACTCAAAGAAAGTTAGCTAGCTATACACATTGCTACTGGTTAGTATGAGGGGATTAGTAGTATTTTTTTGAGCCCAAATGCTAGATGGGCCAAGGCAAAAAGGAGACACGGGAAACAAATGGGACATGCAAACTTGCAAAGAGCACCATCGACTGAGACATAACAAGTTCTCAGGCGACTATTGTCTAGCCAAACATTTAAAAAAATTGCTGGACTTTTCATTTACTTAGAAATAGATGGGGTGTTTCACTAATTTGGAGATTTGACCACATTTATATGCCAATTTAGTATTTTTACACACATGGTATGCACATAAAATTAGTCCAAATACTACTATATAAAAATAACTATGTAATTTTTTTGGGGTGCCCTGACACCCATGACACCCCAGTGGATACTTCCATGAATAGAGTAGTCTGAGATGCTAAAAAAGCAGAGTATCTAGATGGCTTGACTGACTGACTTTGGAAAGCGTCCAACTTATGCGTGTCATTTTTCCTGTAAAAGAGAAGTTTTTTTTCTTTTTTTTTTGCAATATACGAATTGTGATGCAAGTTATTTGATAGATGTTTAATATTTCACATGTTGACATGAAAAAATCTTCATGGATATATTTCCTTAACAATATTTTCAGAAAAAAGACCAATGCGACAGTGAATTTGGGATCCATGTCCAACCCGACACTGCACATTTTTTTTAATAAGAAAACCCAGATCTATTAAGAAATCACACCAGTACAAACATCCCTGAGAAAACAAGGAATTACAACGAAGCCTGGGAGAAGACAGCCATCGCTGCCGTCAACACGCACTGAAGGCACGCCACCGCCATCATCGCTCGAGGAGCTTTGCCAAGGCAAGCAGCCGGAAGTCCTTCAAGAAAGGGGCCTCGAAGGCCCTACGCGCCGAAGGAGAAGCCGTCATCTTTCAAGTCGTCGCCGGTGAACCTCCGCAATATCTTCCCGCCAACATCCAAACCACCCGCAGCAAAACACCAATCCACCACCGAAGCAGACTCCTGTACACCGACCTCCACAGCTCCTCGACAGCGACGGAGCAAACACCATCAAGACGGGGAAGGAGCGAGAGGACCAAAAACCCAAACGCAGTCGCCGCCGCCGCCCCGCCGACTGCGCCAAGGAACAGACCGCCGCTGAGCTCCTCGACGTCGCAGCAAGCAACATCGAGATGGGGCTGGAGCTCCGGCACCATTATTGGACACGCCGCCGCCACCACCACCAAAACGACGCCCAACCAAACCCTACACCTACTATTCACACGCCAAACCAGCAGATCCAGGGTTCCCCCACCCTCCCGCCGCCGGAGCGACGAGCGGAGGGAAGGGGAACCCCAGTCCCCGGCGGCGGAGAACGAAGAAACCCTCGCTTGCTCCCTTTTCGCCTCTCTCTCCTGTAGCAGGGGAAAGGGGAAAGCCGACACTGCGCATTGGATGTTTGGAACTCGTTCACCGCTTGTCTGTGCGGCCGCCAGTGGCACCCTGGGCCGGCACGCCCTGAGGTGTCATCCCGTTGTACGTTGTACCTTATCAAATAACACATCACCACTATGATGCTCTCCTGCCCAGTCTTGCGGTGCACGTACGTGAGCTTCCCTCCACGTTGTCATGGACGAACTCCACAATGCGCCGCTGGTCGTCCGGCACGCATAGAGATAGTCCCAAAGCCCCAAGGCATGTCCAATATTTTTTTTGACCCAGGTCGAATCAAATAAATACACTTTGTATTGAAATTTTATACTTGTTTACGTATTATTTAACATGTTACAATATTATTATTATAATTTTGCATTTGTTTACAGAGTTTAACATCATATCTCGCAATGTTAATAAATATTAGTTGGTGTTTTTTATTTGTAATGAATATCATTGAAAGATATTAAACTATATTAATACGTAGAGGACACGCGTATAGTTTTTTTTTTTTTTTTGCGAATGAGGACACGCGTATAGCTATCCTTAGCCTCCTGCTTATCGGGGGGGCCTATCACCCTCTAGGTCGGATTTGTCAGATCATCTTAATCGATGTCGGCGTCGTCTTTTCAATTTCTGCTGACTTAGGATGTGTGTTGCAATGTGCCCATGGCCTTGTTTATTCTTGTCCGCTCCTTGGGCTCGCGCATGGCCGGTGTGACATTCTTTTTTTTTTTTTGAAAATATGGTGTGTATTACTTAAGACAGAGGAGCAGGCATACAAGGTTCATTACAATCAGACATGACTGATTTCTCCACACTAGGTGGAATCAGCTAAATTATCCGAACTAGTAGAAGGACATAAACTAGCTAAATTATGCGCCACTTGATTAGCAGTTCTATTAACCTTTTCAATTCGCCAATCTGGGAGGGAAGTGATCAACTGTTTTACTTCAGAGCTGATGAGCAATACTTGAGATTTTGTTCTTTCCTTTATCGTCAGCTCAGACACCATGCTTGCACAATCAGGTTCAAGTTGGACAGGCAAAGATGCATATGGGGCGATTGCTTTGATGCCCCAAGCAGCTAGCAAGACCGCTTCGGAGTCGCCATTACTGGCGACTTTGATGGTGTTCCACGGGATTGCCCCAACGTTCTGGTGTGGGGCCTCGGCACACACCAGTAAACCCCTGAGGGCATCCTTCTTCTTTGCGGTCTCATATCATGTTGTGAGCAAGGTAAACTCATATATAGTGACTAAGAAAATTGGGTAACAAAGAGAGAGCAGTGGAGAAGGTGGTTTGGATGACAACGAAGAGGGGATTTTTATAGGCTTGGGGCAGTGCTGCAATGGCAAGAAATTACAGAGGAATTGCTTTGGGGCTTTTAATGCGAGAAAGGTGGGCGGGATTACAGTACCAGTTTTGGGGCTTTTTGCTTTGCTCTAGAGTAGAATGAAAGGTCCGTTGATCGAAAAGTCCTTTCCACTTGGCTCTTAATGCAGGTGCCAGCTGGTGGTGCCTAGCTTGTTTTTCTTTTTATTTCTCTCTAAAATCAGTGTGCTACGTACTTTATTATCCTAGATAAACTCGGACTCAAATTGAAGCTAAAAGTACACTACTAGTACCAGGAAACGGAAAATGTACGAAATTAGTACTCCAGTATTCTGGCTTAAGAGTCGGACTCGGAGTGGAGAATCCATGTATATATGCACTACACACGCTGGCTCTTTACCGCGATTCAAGACTTGCCTCCGCTTCGCTCTCATGCATAAGATGGCGCCGACCGCGATCATGCCGGCTCCCCCGCGCGCCCTGGGCTTCGGCGTCCGGTTCAACCCGTCGGCCGAGGAGGCGATCGGGGTGTACCTCCGGCGCCGTCTCGCCGGCGAGCGGCTCCCGGACACGGCCGGGGTGATCCACGAGGCGGAGGTGTACAAGTTCGAGCCCAAGGATCTGGCGGCGGCGTACCCTCGCCTTCCCAGGACGCACAACCGCTTCTTCTTCACCACCTGCCAGCGGCGGAAGGCGGGGAACGGGTATAGGATGTCGCGCGCCGCCGGCCCGGCCGGCAGCTGGGTGGGCTCGGGCGACAAGAAGGAGGTCAAGAACGGCGCCGGCGAGACGATCGGCACCCACGAGACCCTCAAGTACAAGTACAATAAGGACAAGAAGAGCCGCAAGACGGACTGGGGGATGGACGAGTACCGCTGCTGCGGCATGGACCGGTTGGCCGTCGACGGCGACGGGAATGAGACCGTCATGTGCAGGGTCTACGTCTTGCCCACCTCCAAGGAGGGGTCCGTCACGCGCCAAGAATCTCTCGCCGGGGATCGTCTTCTTGGTGGTCCCGCCAGTGCGGCGGCGGAGCAGCAGCAGCAGCCGCGTCGACAAGAACCGGTGGCGCCTGTGCAGGTTCCCACGATCACGCGGCCGCAGGCGAGCAAGAAGCCACCGCCGCCACCAAGGCACACGCAGCAAGCGCCGAAGAGGATGCCGGTGCCGCAGCAGGTCGTGGAGCCGCCGCGCCCCAAGCGGATGCGCCCAACACTGGCGCCGTTGGAGGTGCCTCGACACGACGTGGTGGCGGCAAATCGATCGTTCTGGTCGGCGATGGGTCAGCGTCCCAGTCCTAGGACGACACCACGACGATCACCTGGCTCGCTGCGGCCGGTCGCACCTCCTCCTCCCCGGCTCGCAGCTGAAGCGCCCACTAACGTCATGGACGAGCCAGAGGAGGGCAACGGTATCATCCAAGAAGAAGCCGGCAACGAAAGGGCGCTGGAGGCCATGATCCAAGAAGAAACCGGCAACGACGCGCCCACTAACGTCATGGACGACGGCCACGACAAGTTGTGGAGCTTGTTGATGGCACCAGATGAGGACCACGCCATGATCCAAGAAGAAGCCGGCAACGATGATGACGTGTTCGGCCACGAGGAGTTGTGGAACTTGTTGGTGGCACCAGATGAGGGCAACGGCATCATCCAAGAAGAAGCCGGCAACAACGACGACGACGACGACGGGTTGATGAGTTTTACGGAGATGTTGGAGGCGGAGCTGGAAGAGTGAAGGAACACCGAGGAAAGATCCCAACCGCAGAAGTAGCATACTAGCTTGCTGCTAATACTAGCTGGTAGTACTGAATTAGCTAGGGTAGGAGGATCTCTCCATCTCAACAGCGATTGTAACTCTGTATCCAAACTTTTTTTGTGGAGAGGAATACAGCAGATTGCATTGATCGTGATACAGATTGCGTTACCCTGTAGAGTACCTTATCAAGATACATACATGGATAATTACTGTCTAACAACCTCCTGCACATGCGGGCCTCACGTATCTTCCACCTGTCCCTAACCTCGTATGTCAAACGAGGAGTGTGACCTACATCCTCCAACTTGAATCAAAACGACAATAACCTCTGCTGTCAGTCCTGAACTAATTTGGCAGAGTTCACTGTACACCATTGCAATTTCTTTTCGAAGCAAGCTGAAAGTCCAGCGTCCAGAACACGTTGCAAGCTCATCTTCTTAGAATAGACTCCAAGAAAAGAGGATGCTCTCTTTCTGAAAACAAAAAATAGCACACGAATTGTTGATCACTGGTTTATATCGTTATAATCACTGGTATCATTTTTGCTCCTGGTTCGCCGTTTGCCAATTTCACAAAATTGTTGATCCAAAGCAAGCATGTATAAGGCAAATTAAGTGCCTGATATCATCAGCATGTAGGCTTCTTTTTGTTACCATGTACATTGCTTTATCAAGATACATATGCATGGATAGTTACTGTCTGACAGCCGCTTGCACATGCGCCTCCTGTATTTTCCATCTGTCTCTAACCTCATGTGGCTGCTTACAAGCTTGGATGTACTGAGCCAACGCAAGGTCAAACGAGGAGAAGGTGCCTTGTCACAGGCACAACCCGCATTGCCCATCATAAGCTCCCAGGAGAAATAGAATGGTACCAAAACAAACAATAGGAAGCAGAAACGGCATCCTACCTTGTTTGGGTACTCTACTGACACAATTTTCATCTATCACATTGCTGAACGTACGTGAGAACAGTAGCGTCCGACGCCAGCGCGTTGTTGCCATAGCCTGAACCCCAGTCGCAGAGATTAATTAATTAAACACAAAGAACAAGCTGGGACGGGATTGATAATTATTAGCCAAAACCGATCGGCATGAGCATTATCCAAGTCTGGAGTGCGTTGTTCTCTGCATTGGCGTCGGTGGAAGTCTTGAAGAATCCAAGTCTTGGTCTCGATCTCTGCTAGCTAGTTAAGTCGCTACAGCAAGGAGTTACTCAGGTCAACGTGCATCAACTGCAAGAGCCAGAAAAGTTGGAGGATAATATAATGTAATGTGATGAAATGTAATGTGCAGGGTAATCATGCATGAGAGAGAGAGAGAGAGAGAGAGAGAGAGAGAGAGAGAGAGAGAGAGAGTAACCACTAACCAACCAGTTGTCTAGCTAGCTTAGCATCCATGGCGGAGACCGCCATCTCGGCCGTGCTCTCCAAGCTTGGGGAGCTTGCTGTCAGCGAGGCCAAGATATTGCTTCAGGTCCGCGACGACGTCGTGCTGCTGCGCGACCGGCTGGAGTGGCTGCAGGCCTTCGTCCGCGACGCCGACCGGAGACGTCGGGCTGGCACTGATGGACTGACCCGCGTGTGGGTCTGCCAGACGCGTGACGTTGCCTTCGATGCTGAGGACGCTCTCGACGACTTCTTCTACGATGAGGTGCGTCTGTCTGT
Organism: Puccinellia tenuiflora; assembly: GCA_012064385.1. Lineage (NCBI taxonomy): Eukaryota > Viridiplantae > Streptophyta > Magnoliopsida > Poales > Poaceae > Puccinellia > Puccinellia tenuiflora. The sequence continues at coordinate 268,175 of QRDG01000478.1, read as the reverse complement.
CCATCCCTCGCACCAACAAATTAAGCAGGATAATTGGAGTCCATCGATTTCTTAACTGATTGCTCCATTCTTCCTTCCTATCCATTCTGCTCATTTCTAGAGTATCTTCAGCTCTATTTGCAATTCATGCAAGATTTTTCTTGCTAATATCAGGTCACTGGCCCTCGTCGACGTTGGAAAGCCATGCGCAGTCACTTTGCTGGCTTGTTTACAAAAGTCGTTGTCCGACATGGGTTGGCTGGTCGAATCCAAATGATTAAGAGTAGACTCGACCAAATCTCGGTGAACCAAAAGGAATACCAGATTGTGCATACACCGTCAGTGGTATTGGCATCCTCCACCACAGCAATTGCAGCATGGTACAACAAAACCCTATAATTCCCAATTTTACTAATACGATTGCATGCATATATGTGTTGAAGATAAATTCCTATTGGTATAATGGTATTTAAATCTTTGTGCAAAATTTAACAAAAGCGCATGTATATATGAGCAGGCGGGATAACCTGGAGAACGCCATGGTATTAGACCGGGACCTGGAGATTGTTAAGCAGATGCTGGTCCGCAAAGATGAGCGTAGTCTTTTCTTTTTATGAGAAATGGTCCACAACACCCAATGTTCATCTCCATAGTTGGGGACAGTGGTGCCGGAAAGAACACGCTTGCAAAGATTATCCATTGTGAGATGAGGTCACAGATGAAAATGCTAGTCCGATGCGACATGGAGCCGGGTTCCAGCACGGCAGATT
>QRDG01000478.1:0-260189 GCA_012064385.1 Puccinellia tenuiflora | reverse complement strand
TAGATTTTGGGGTTGCTTTGTGCTCATCCCCTTTGTTCTTCCTCTCTTATTCCCTCCATAGCATTTGTTGCTTGGTTGGAATTTGAGAGTGAAGGACTTGACCACTTCGTGTGTTCTTGCCTCTTGCATTAGTTGCATCGGGTTGCTCTCTTCACGGTGATACGTGAAGTTGAAGGTTGAGAAGCTTCTTACTCTTGGGTGCATTGTGTTCCCAAGAGCTTGTTGCATCTTGGGTGCATCGTGTACCCTAGACGGTTGGAGGTGCCGCGAAGATTTCGAGTTGTGAAGCTTCGGCACGAATTTGGGAGCCCCCAATTGAGTTGTGGGTGTGTGCCCCAAGAGAAGTTGTAAAGGGCTCCGGAATCCGCCTCGAAGGATTCCGATAGTGGAAGGTGAACCAATCCCTTGGGTGAGGTTCATCGGAGAATAGGGTGAGGACTTTGTGGCATCTTGAGTAGGCCTTTTGTGGCGAGCTCACACCCCTCCAACGAGACGTACTCCCTTAACAAGGAGGAACTCAGGAATACATACTCGTCTCCGCGTGCCTCGGTTATTTCTATACCCGACCTTTACTTATGCAATTTACATTGTGATAGACTTCGTGTTTGAAGTTCATATCTTGCTATCTCCTTGTTGCTTGAATTGCTTAGCATAAGTTGTTGATGCACATAGGTGAGCCTAGTAATTAGGTTGTTGCCTTGTTAATTTAAACACATAGTTTTATTCCGTAATTATCAAGCCCCTAATTAGAAAAAGTTTTAATCGCCTATTCACCCCCCTCTAGGCGACATCTCGGGCATAGTTGTTCTTTCACACGTATGTATACAACTTTTATATGTTCGTCACCAATGATGTTTTGAAAAGTTTTTCGATTTTTTCATTCAGTGCAGGAGCATGTGAGCTCGGGTCTCGGTAGCCATTCCGAATTTCCACGAAATGATAGACGTGTCTATATCTAAACATGTATAAGGGCCCAAATTTGATAATCGTCCAAACAAATATGCACAGTTTGTGGTGTTTTAGCATGTTTTAATAATGGGTGTGACTAATGCTCAGCTGACTGAGAATTAAGTTAATTCTCAGTCAGCTGACGTCACCCATAGTTGTGACAGTATTAGCGTCGCGCACATGCCGTACAACTGATTCCTCGACTTGTTTATTTTGCATTCGCTCCATACGTACACCCTGCGCACATGCGCATGCAGTGATGCAGCAGCCCGGCCGGCCAACATGGTACGATCATAGTCCATGGAGTGGTTGGGTGTAGGTAAGTTTTAGTTTTTTATCGTTTGCTTGCCGCTTTCTATACATATCTCTTAGTTATAATCCACTGACAATTCGAAAAAAATCACTTGTAACACAAATATCATATTTACAATTTTACTTGTATCTGAAAAATTCTTAATTACAATGTCATTTGAAACTGAAAAAAAAAACTCAGATATAATCCTACATGTAATTAAAAATTCTCAGTTGCAACTCAATTTGCAACTGAAAAAAATTCTCAGTTGCAAGCCGACTTGCAACTGACAATGAAATCTCAGTTAACTAATTTGTTGCAACTGGATAAAAATCTCAATTAGAAGCCGGGTTGCAATTGAAAAAATCTCAGTTGCAACTTAGCTTGCAACTGGAAAAAAAATCTCACTTACAAGGTGAATTGCAACTCAAAATAAAATTTCAGTTACAACCCGATTTACAAATGGAAAAATCTCAGTTGCAACTCAACTTGTAACTGAAAAAAATCTCAGTTGCAACCTGACTTGCAACTGACAACGAAATCTCAGATAACTGATTTGCAACTCAAAAAACTCAATTGCAAATGGATAAAAATCTCAGTTACAAGATGGGTTGCAATTGAAAAAATCTTAGTTGCAACTCAACTTGTAACTGGAAAAAAATCTCAATTACATGGCAAATTGCAACTGAAAGTTACAACACGATTTACAAATGGAAAAATCTCAGTTGCAACTCAACTTGCAACTGAAGAAAATCTTAGTTGCAAGCCGACTTGCAACTGACAACGTAATCTCAATTAACTGATTTGCAACTCAAAAAACTCAGTTGCAACTCAAAAAACTCAGTTGCAACTCAAATTGCAATTGGATAAAAATCTCAGTTACAAACCGAGTTGCTACTGAAAAAATCTCAGTTACAACTCAACTTGCAACTGGAAAAAAAATCTCAGTTACAAGGCGAATTGCAATTAAAAAAAATCAGTTACAACACGATTTACAAATGGAAAAATCTCAGTTGTAACTCAACTTGCAACTGAAGAAAATCTTAGTTGCAAGCCGACTTGCAACTGACTTGCAACTGACAACGTAATCTCAGTTAACTGATTTGCAACTCAAAAAACTCAGTTGCAACTCAAATTACAATTGGATAAAAATCTCAGTTACAAGCCGAGTTGCTACTGAAAAAATCTCAGTTACAACTCAACTTGCAACTGGAAAAAAAATCTCAGTTACAAGGCGAATTGCAATTAAAAAAATCAGTTACAACACGATTTACAAATGAAAAAATCTCAGTTGCAACTCAACTTACAACTGACAACGAAATCTCAGTTAACTGATTTGCAACTCAAAAAACTCAGTTGCAACTCAAATTGCAACTGGATAAAAATCTCAATTACAAGCCGGGTTATGATTGAAAAAATCTCAGTTGTAACTCAACTTGCAACTGGAAAAAAATGTCGCACTACAAGTATATAATAAGATCTGTGCACTGTTTAACACGCACAAATAATAATATAGAGACAAATTATGACACATGAGATTTACTAACGAGAATGAAAAATAAAAATAAGTACAAGGAAATACAAAAATAAAACTTTTTCTTTTGAGAATCAACAAAATCAGATAAAAATCTAGAGCTTCTCTCTTCTTTCAACTACAAAACAACACAACACAAAAGAAGCCCACACACGTGCGTGCAAAAGAGCTCATGTACGTAGGCAGAAAAAGAAATAGAAGAAAGCCCAGCATGAAAACAAAAGCCCATCCGGACGAGATACAGGTGAACATAGCGACGGGACAATGATTCAAAAGATCGGACGGTTAACGTGTTGACTGAGCGCTAAGCTAATTCTCAGCTAGCTGAGAATTAGCAAAACCGTTTAATAATACAGTGATGATAAATGTACATTGTGGTCGCAAACTTGGTAGTCGATCTCTTTGTTTCGCAAGAGTTGGACCTGTACAAACCAGACAAAGCTTAACCTTTTCGAAATTGATTTCTCGTTCGAATCCGAAGTAGCCTCGAACACGGCCAGACGTGAAATAGACACGTACGTACGTACGTACGTGTTGTGAAGTCGGTGCACCACCGAATCAATCAGTCTCAAGTTTGCCACTCCACCGGTTCCGTTCCCCTCCGTTCGACCCAACCGCCTCTCGTCTCCAGCCGCGGCCGAGCTTCTCCAGCGCCACCGCCCTCCCCCGTCCCCGATCCAGCCCTAATCCGCTGCTCCCAGCGCCTTCTACGCCCGCGCAGATCTCCCGCTCCTTCGGTGGACCCTCCTCTGTCTCGAGGCTCGCCCTCGACGCCTTCTCTCCGCGCGGCGCCTCCCAGGTCTCGCCGGCGCGGCACCCCCCGAAACCGGGGCCGGTGATGGCGGCCACGGGGCAGCAGGACGACGTCGACCACTACGAGGTGCTCCGCCTGCCGTCGGGCGAGGCGGGCGCGGCGCTGAGCCTCGAGCAGATCGAGAAGGCCTACCGGGCGCAGTCGCTGCGGCGCCACCCCGACAAGCGCCCAGGCGACCCCGGCGCCAAGGACGACTTCCTTGCCCTCAAAAGCTCCTACGAGCTCCTCTGCGACAAGTCCCTCCGCCGCCAGTTCGACGCCCGCCTCCGCGCGCGCCGCGGGGCCGCCGCCCGCGCCGCCGCCACCGGGGTCAAGCGCCGCAAGGCCGTCTCCGACCTGGAGGAGCGCGAGCGCGCCTTTGCTGCCGGTGGAGGCCAGGCTGTCGACCCCGCTGAGCTCGCCAGGCGGCAGGATAAGCGGAACAATGCTGACACCGAGCGCGAGCTGGAGAAGCTTTTCGCGAGGAAGTCTGGTGCTTCAGGCTCTGCTTCGACTTCAGTAACGTCTCACTGTTTCTCTTTTTTGAATCTAGTCAGTTCGTTCGTTTATCTTAGTTGGATTATCAATTGTTGCCCCTTGGGATGATGAATTCTGTGGAATTTCTTTTGCATTGAGTAGAAGATAACATTAGGCACCTTAAGACTGGAGTAACCCTGAACCATTACTTAAGAGTGATCGTCCATCAGAGGCGATAGTGTCTGCAACTGCAATTATAGCCTTAGATATATGGAACAGTATACAGCTCACTGCCTGTGGAGTTGAGTATATACCACTAATTTTGGGGATTAGCATAAAAAACAGGTTCGGTAAAAGTATTTCATCATCCCAGAAAATTTTCGGAGGGTGTGCCTATGCATCACGTATAGTGCACAGTCTTACCTAAAAGAATAACGTAAATAAGTCTTACAGTACTGTATTATAGTTCATCAAATATGTTTAAAGTTAGCAAAAATAGCAAATACAAATAATTGGAAAGAAAAAAAATAGTCTTACATAAACAAAATAGTCTCTTCATTTGTGACAATTCTACACCAAAGTAACACCAAACTAGCATAAGAAACTAGTGAATTGACACAAAACAGAGACATTAGGCACCTTAAGACTGGAGTAACCCTGAACCATTGCTTAAGAGTGATCGTCCATCAGAGGAGATAGTGTCTGCAACTGCAATTATAGCCTTAGATATATGGAACAGTATACAGCTCACTGCCTGTGGAGTTGAGTATATACCACTAATTTTGGGGATTAGCATAAAAAACAGGTTCGGTAAAAGTATTTCATCATCCCAGAAAATTTTCGGAGGGTGTGCCTATGCATCACGTATAGTGCACAGTCTTACCTAAAAGAATAACGTAAATAAGTCTTACAGTACTGTATTATAGTTCATCAAATATGTTTAAAGTTAGCAAAAATAGCAAATACAAATAATTGGAAAGAAAAAAATAGTCTTACATAAACAAAATAGTCTCTTCATTTGTGACAATTCTACAACAAAGTAACACCAAACTAGCATAAGAAACTAGTGAATTGACACAAAACAGAGACTATTGCAGTAATAGAGGAGAGGAAAGGAAATTAGGAATTTGAGCAGAGAGGAATCGGTAGCAGGCGAGCAGCTGTCGATCGGTAGCAGCCCAAAGCGACCAAGGTGGAAGAAGCACCGATCCATTCATGCGGGGGCAATTGAGGCCTTATGGGCTGTAAATATTAGTGGACTGGGTCATTTGTGCTTCTCTCTAGACTTCCTTTTTCTTTTTAACTGAAACTTTGATTTTTTTTAATTAGCTGTGGCTTGACTGGTAGGCAACTGATCAGTTGATCCCTAATTTTTCACGGAAGCTCTGCACACCCGCTGGCTCCGCTCATGCGGAGTAGTCATGTGACCTTGTCTAGATTATTCAGCATCAAACATCTTCCTTCCACACATCATACCTTTGTCTAATATTGAAGAAAAGGAGCATCTGGCAGATTTCTCTGCCTTACCATCAAAGTAAATATTCAAGATTACGCAACTTATGTGCCTACATTTGTATGGTGCAAGAGGTTTTTCGTTTTGTATTATTTGTGTTGATCCTGACTACAACTTGGTTATTTTCTTTTTAGGCACATGGAGATAAGAAGGGTGGAACTCCAGATAACGGAACAAAAACTGACATGGGGAAGGTCTTGAAGGTTTCATGGGAAGGGGGTGCGGATTACTATACTGCCGCAAAGTTGGACGAGATCTTTAACCAATTCGGCACAGTTGAAGACATTGTGATCAAGACCAGGAAATCAAAGAGCAAGGGTACAGCAATTGTTGTCATGGCTTCCAAAGAGGCAGCAGTAAGTCTCATTTCTCTCTTTTTTCTATCTTGGAGATCTTTTTCCACCTTAACTAATAGTCCCGGGGGACAAAATTCTTGATCTTGAACTAGCACAGGATACCAGTATCGTTTTAATCCATAGTAAGATATGTGTCCTTAGGATTTTATTTACTCAAAATAGCAGATCTTGAACTAGCACAGAATAATGGCGTCGTTTTAATATGCAGCAAGATAAGAGTCCATAAGAAATTTTAACTCAAAAAAATGATAGATCTTGAACTAGCAAAGGACAATGAGTTCTTTAATCCGCAGGAAGATAGGAGTCCATAAGAAATTTTACCAAGCCTGCACGTCTATGTTTAATAGTTACTCATGCATGACATGTTGCTTGCTCTATTTATGCTTCAATACTGATGTCATTTCTAGTCCGTGTTGTGGAACTTTACCAAGCGGTATTCTTTGTCTCGAATTTAATTATATATTTTAGTCATGCAGCTAACAGGTACCTGTTGATCTTTTAACAGAAAACCGCGCTGAAGAACCATTCTGTGTACAACGTCTTCCTGGTCCCATTAATCGTTGCTCCTGTTGAAGAATCGGGTGGGTCACCAGCATTCGCAACTCCAACATCTGAACCGAGGGTAAGCAACATTGATGGAACTGGATTCAGCGATATGGAAGCATCGGTATTCCGAAAACTTCAAGAGGTACCTAAATGAAGTTTCGAATACGATTTATGTTGCAACCGTTTTGGTCCTTCTTCAGTTTCACTGTATATTTGTTAAGTACATATTCATATGTTCCATGGTCACTGAACAAAGAAACTTGATTAAAAAAAATACTACTACATAACTTCTGTAATATTCATTGTGCAATGTGTCAAATGGATGAAACTTATAAATATGTCTTGTTGACTCTGCAGGCCCAAAAGAGGAAGCAATGTGGATAATTGGTGCTTTGCGGAAAATGAAGATGAACTAGCCTCTTACAGAGGACATTCGTTGTCACAAAAGTCACAACGGTTGAGGATCATCAGGACAATTCAGTTAGAAAGTCGGATCCAATTTTAGTTATTGTTGCTGATATATTGTTGCCAGTTACTCATATGCTGGACCCAGTTTGTACACAATTGCTGCCATGCGTGATTGTATGTCAACTCTGTATTCTTGCTGGTATTCATTAGTCTTAGATACTACATGAAATTTTTGTTAGAAAGTGAAAAGAAAACGTGACCGCGTACCTGCATTTTTTTTTATCTCACGCTTATTCACAGTTGGTGGTTCATAGATACTACTAGTTGAATTTAGGCGCGCCGTCACGTCGCGCCCTGGGTGGATATTTCTGTTAATATATATATATATATATATATATATATATATATATATATATATATATTTGTTACGTAATATATATATTTGGGTGCAGAAATGGTGGAGCTGTTTGTTTAATGAACTTATCTTTGCATAAATGGAAGAACTTATTGAGTTACTGTGAAGACAAAACAGTAGTTTTGCTGGTTGAACATAAAATTCGATGTTTTTTTTGCAAATCTTGTTAAAGTAATCTGAAATTGGAAAAGGGAATTTATAATTGTTTTGTGAACCTTTTTTTTTCGTTACTGCAATGTTGCTGGAATGTGAAGCAAAAGGAAAGCAAGAAGCTGTAATGCGAAGCAAAAGCAAAAAAGAAAGAAGGGAAAAAAAAGATTTGAGTTCAATGTTTTTTATAAGAGAAAATTGCTTCTGTACCACCGACGAATTCGGCAATGGCTCATCTGCCATCGAACAAAGCTCCAGTGCATATATACCAGACACAACCAAATTCTAGTGCTTATATACCATTGCCATTAATTCGTCATCACAATGTCTCCGTTTTCCTGTCAGTTTATTTGAAATTTCCATTCTTACCCTTAGTTTAGAATAGAGACGGAAAAAAAGAGAAGAAAAAAAAGCAAAACTCAACTCACGTTGGGCTGAAGTCCAATTGACCTAACACATTGACTGAACGCACGCACGCACGAGCGAGAACGCAGCAGACTCAAGCGAGCCATGGCAGAACCGCCGCTGGCGGAACCCCTGCCTCGGCCGTCGCTCCGCCAGCCCCCGCCGCCGCAGATTCCTCCTGCCGCTGTGCCTCCAGACCTCTCCTCCGCTGCTTCTTCAACGCCTTCCACGCGACCTCTAATGGCGGAACCTCCGACGACGTTTCCCAACCTTCGATGCTGCCAGAAGTTGCCGTCGCCGCTTTGCCTCGTGCCCTCTCGTCTACGGCATCCTCAATGGCTGGAGTGGTGCCGCCGGCCTCTTCCCCCGACCATGTCGCCCAGAACCCTAGGATTAGGGATTCCGGTGAGGTGGAGTAGGGGCATCGATGGCCGAGGCCCTCTCCGAGATCACCAATTCGAGCACACTCGCAGCAACTCGTCTGCCCCAGGTTTCTTGCAATTTGCGCAAGGTAAATTCTTGGATTCTCTCATGTTCTGCTGCAGTTTAGTTTTCGATAGGAGAATGCACATTGACACTGGTACTGCTTGTGTGAACTTGGTACTGCATGTTTCTAAATATTGTGAACTTGGTACTGCTAGTTCTGGTCTTTTGGTTCTGGATTTTTGTGAACTTGCTACTGATTATTTCTAGATTATGTGAACTTATTAGAGCATCTCCAACAGACACGCTCCGCCACTGCGCGCTAAATTTTTTTGCAACGCCGAAATAGCATCTTTACCGCGCCGAGATCGAAATCGCTTTTCTATATGCGCTAAAATATAGCGCACGAGATTGGAGCTTTTCTAGATGCGCTAAAATAGCGCGCGACAATGAACTGGACGATATTTTAGCGAACACAAACGACGAACATGAACACTTTAAAACTAAAACTAAACTAAAACTAAAACTAAAACTAAAACTAAAACTAAAACTAAAACTAAAACTAAAACTAAAACTAAAACTAAAACTAAAACTAAAACTAAAACTAAAACTAAAACGACGAACAGGAACACTTAAAACTAAAACTAAACTAAACTAAAACTAAAATTACGTGGCGTGTGTGTGTTCAGCGCGCTGCGGCAAATATAGCGCGGCGCATGCCGCTACGTCCAGCGCGCTGGATGGGTTTTACCGCGCACGCTTTTTTCCAGCGTCTGCTGGAGCGCGCGTAATTGCCCCGCGTGCGGGAAAAGTCCGGTATATCGCGCGCGCGGCGTATTTCTAGCGTATGTTGGAGATGCTCTTACTGTTTGTGTTATCTAGTGCTGGAAATATACTATTTGTGTTATGTATTGTCACTTGTGTTGCAGAACTGCTGAAAAAAAGAGGTGAGATGTGTCAATTTTTTTGTATACCTGTTTTTATAACCGTTGCTTATTTGGCACTAAGGGCAAGATGGTCATTTTGGCCTCTTACCGGAATGAGGTAACGTTAGAATTACAGCCAATGGCAAGTAAATAATAGAATTCGTTTGTGTTTGGTATGTAAGAACTGGAGCTTTGTTGGATGGCAAATAAGCCATTGCTGAGTTTGTCAGTGGTATAGAAGCCATTGGCTCTTTTTATAACTTTACTACAACAAACTGGATTTCAAAAAGGGAAATTGTATTTGTTTTGGAAGTCAAAATGTGCTGAAATTATTTTGCTTCATGGTGATCATTATTCCGATGTTGTTTCGTTGTAAACCAAAAGGAGAGGGAAAAAATATATTGTATTAGCGTTTGTTAAATTCAATCCATTTGTAGAGGAAATGAATATGTGATTTCCTGAAGTATGCATGTAGTCAAGCATTATTTATTTTGAACTACGTAATTAGAGGGAGGTAAGTTCAACTTAAGCTAGGACCACATGTCAGTGATTTGTGATTTTTGTAAATTCCTGCTGAAAAGGATGAGTCGCCGCCGCGCGTGAAAGAGGAAGGGAGGTGGGGGAATGTGTGCAACTTTTTTAGTGGGTCCCTGAAGTTTTCGGTATTTGCGTTTAGGTCCATGTACGCGTGAAATCGTGGACCGCAGAGCACGCGCTAGATTTGTGAGGGGCCTTTTTGCAATTGTGTCGCGGAGATGCTTCTCTGCCCGTTGGATTGAATTTGGACGGCGCGGATCGACGCACTGTTCAACACTGTACCTAGTGTAGAAATCTACAGTGGCCAATCGCTGAGGGGCCGAGAAACGGACTGTCTTTCATATATAGTAGTGATTTGTGTTGTTGGTATGTTTTCTTGTTTTAGTTGTATAATATATATATCCTATACTGTTATGAGATCTGTGGAAGGCGATACATGATTAATGTCTTGATCCTACTGTATGCACCCCCAATGATGTGAATTTGAACTGCCAAGAAACATGAAATAACTACCATGAAACCGCAGTAAATCACCCTAAAATAGATGGACAAAACATCTCTATGTTGTAATACATGGACAAAACAGCCTAGTGGTAATGCAAACTATTGATAAGAGACAGTGTTGCAAAGTAATGGGAAGCATTCATATAAAAAAACAATACGCAAGTAAACAACTTTCAGAACATAACTTTAGAAACTTTCATAATATTCATTACATATTTTGCAATGCATAACTTTAGGTAGTAATACAATTTTTGTGAAACAGAACCGCTAGGTTAGGTACTAATATGGAGCAGCAGCAGTGTGATGGAATGTAACTATTAGGAGCAGCTCATAAGTAACATATTATCAGCTGTATAGATAGCACACATTATCTTAGTCTGGGATTTGTACAAACTAAAAACTCGCATGACTTTGTTCTCCCAAATATGAGATGAGTTCACCATGGAAAAAATAGGATACACTGCAAAGTTTCTGATCACCAGTAGCAGTTAATACTCTGTTGTACCTGTTGCGGCATCTCGCCTTAATTTTCCTTGTACATACCATGAGAGAAAGCTTCGATCTGGCTGACTCCACATAACTTACTGGTGTTCCGGGTCAGCTGAATCTGACCTGACGATATTGATGATGAACCCTGCGCACATGTTGCTGAAAAAATCCTTGATATTTGGAACCTGCAGCAAGTGGTATTCTATTAAATCATACACGCTGTTGCAAGCTGAATTGTCCGCGTTTACAAAAAAGAAAGACTCGCGCCTAACTTCCTGTCTATGAATGTTAATTGTTGTCGTTTTTTTCCCCTAACCGTGCAATATTTAACCTACATAAAAGGCTATTTGATCATGGTCATCTTTTTCAAAGAAAATATATAACCTGCAGCAAGTTAAACACATGATTGAGATCTAGCATATATACCGAGGTGACATTCTAACTGGCCGGATAAATTTAGAGAAGACACAGAAAACAAATTTGTACCTTAACATGGACTAAGAATTGGCCATCTAAAACAGTAGCCCGAGGAAAAAATGAATCTGTCAATAAAAAGAAAATGAATGAGAAATGGAGATAGGAAGGAAATTATTATTATGTGTGTGTACTGATGTATGTCTGTGGGTCGTGCTTTGATCGTGAGAGGTTCTGTGTGGTCTAGCAGTAATGTAATTTTGCATGAAATTGATATTGGAATAAGAATGCGAGTTTAGTTTTGAACATTTCTTTGCATTTTTTACTTGATTTCCACATATTGTGAAGATTTTGAAATATATCTGTATGCAATTCATTATCAGGCTTTGTCCTACCATCTGGACAATATGAATATGCTGCTCCTACCATTTGAAAAGTAGAGAAAACGCACTTCCTAGTAGTGTAAATATAATTGCTGGTGCATATGCAAGTAGTACCTTTAAATTTCGCTTCAGATGCATATTGAATGTAAGTTGGTGGTGGCAGTAGGGAGTAACCGTATTTTTGTTTTTTCGGTCCCTAATTAAGAAACATGGAGGAATCACCGTATGAGCATGAGCCAATTAACAACAAAAGAGAATGGGATGCCCCATATATTTAGTAATGCCCATAGATGAAAAGAATTAATATAATAGAATAATATTTTGTGAATCATCTCTAGCATGTTGAGCTAAGATGGGGGCACAGAAACAAACAAATGCAGCAGAAATTTTGCTTCTTATCTAACCAGCTATAGCTTAAGAAGAAGCAAGAAAAACATCCATATTGCAGATCATCTAAAACAGCAAGCAAACATGCTAATCCAAGCTGTTTCATGAAGTAACAGATCTAAAAATACTACCAAATCATGCATATTATCCCAGGTAATAAATATAGCATGCTTGGATGCTTGCAAGTCATCATGATCATATTATGCATAAACCACAAGTAAGTAATCTATTTACTATTTATGAACAAAGAAAAATACATGCACTGCATTGTTTCATCTACATATAAATCACAAATCAAATATCTAAAGGAGTATAAGATCACGACAGATGCTTAGATAAGTAGATCATCCAAATATGAACATCCCTGAGGACATACACATAGTTAACAGCACAGTACTACCGCCAAACCAATCTACCAGAGTAATCAGTGGTACACAGACCAAACGACCATGTTCATCATCTGATGAACAGAGCACACAGCACCCTGGTCACAGAAGGGAGCTTACCGAGTGTAATTGTAGCGAGGCAGAGTTTGGAGGAGGTTATGCATCCCAGGGTTGTAGCTGTTGTACTGTCGTTCTGGCGGTGTCAGAGTCGTAGAAGAAACAGCAGCAACAACATCCAACACATCACCTTCAGTACACCATGACCAGATAGGGGAAATCAGGTGCGAGCGGGAGCAAAGCGACACGGGCAGGTAGAGAGACCATGGCGGCGTGGTGGATCAGGAGGTCGAGCGCAGAGGCTGGTGAGGCGAAGCCGAGGAAGAGCTCGAGTAGCCGAGCGGCGTTGCGGTCGAAATGGTGGCCATGGCGGCGTGGTCGAGCAGGGGCTCGAGGAGGCCACCGCGTCGATGAAGAGGCTCGAGGAGGTCACCGTGTCCATCAGGAGGCGACGTAGGAGGCGCGGAGGCGTGGGAGCCCGAGGGACAGCACCGGCGAGCTGACGCCGCCGCCGGCCGGAGTAGGATGTAGCGGCGGGGTCGCGCGCGGCCGCAGCTGGAGAGGAGAAGCGAATCGCCGGGGTAGGGAGGCAGAGGACCGCGAGGCGTGTCATTTGCGCCACAGCACGGCGGCGGAGGTGGCCGGACCTCGCCGGATTAAAGGTGCGGCGGCGGCGGGCAGCTCCGCGGGAGCGAAAGGCGAGCTCCGCATTGCGCGCGAGGAGAGAGAGGGAGGAGGGATCTGTGGATGGTTTTGCTGGAAGGCCCCTGACGTTTTGACAATTTGCGAATAGGTCCATTGTTTCATAGAAGCGTGGACCGCGGAGCGCGCGCTGGATTTGTGGGGGGCCTTTTTTGTAATTGTGTCGCGGAGATGCTTCTCTGCCCGTTGGATCGAATTGGACGGCACAGATCGTGTTACTGTAGCTACTGCAGCAAGCTACAGCTGTTCCTAGCTACAGTTCGCGAGCGCTCTCAGGCCGCGATATCGTCTGTCTTTAAAATATAGATAGATAAAGCGGAAGCTATTTTGGTAGGCTCTGCGATGGTAGACTTGTCTGATGGATGAATACAGTTGCAATCTACCTACAGTTCATCTGCAAGAAGTGAAATATTGTCCAAACTGTACTGCTCTAAATACTACTCCCTCCGTTTCATAATGTAAGCCTTTTTAGCATTTCTCTTTCCATCTGTATCTAGACATGTTTTAGTGTAAGATTTATGGAACGGAGGTAGTACTTTGATTAAGAGCTGGAAAAAGTGGCATTTATTTGTTTCGAGACGTATTTCACAATATTGTAATTTTATGTGCACCCCATTAGGCGTTGCAAATTGGTGTACTGTTGATTATGGTGCTGTTTGTTGTTTATCACGCGGCGAATTCATACCTGTCTCTTCTGATCGGTAGGGTTAGTGGCTACTAGCAGTTCATAGGAATCGGAGAGGCCGAGAGGGACTTTTTTCATGAGTATAATGCTAGGGGTTTCGAAGATGATCGGTCTTGGTAATTTTTTTTGGCATGTAAATGTACTACGATAGGGAATTTGTGTGGCAGCAGTTATTTGAATGTTGAATGTAGTTGCTGGAACAGTAAACTGTTGACATGCTCTGCATTCAGAAGCTTGTGTTTAGAATCACGTTCTCCAGGTTGACTTTCGTTTCTGACCCGACACCGCGTGGACGGAACTTTCAGAAACACCCTTCAAATTTAGAGCTCCCAAAGTCGAAGAAGGCAAAGGGGAAAAGCATCCACCAAATCACACGCTCGCGTCTCCACGGCACGGCCTCCATCTCCATGGCTCCGGCTCAGGCTCCGGCGGCGACGACGTACGGGTGCGCGGCGTGCGGAGCGGACCTGAACCTGTCGGCGGCGCACCTGTACCCGGCGGGGGTGTACTTCGAGGCGGGGAACAAGGGCACGCTGTCCTTCACCTGGGTGGACGAGTCGCGGCTGCGGTTCGCGGCGGAGGACAGTATCCGGCCCTTCTTCGAGACGCTCGACTACTGGGGCATCCACCGGCGGCGCACCCGCATCAGCTGCGACGCCTGCGCCCGCCTCCTCGGCCACGTCTACGACGACGGGCCGCCCGTCATGGAGGGCACCGGGCAGTTCGGGATGGGGCCCAGCCAGGTCATCCCCCGCCGGCCAAGGTACCGGATCAAGATCAAGGCCGTCACCATAGCGACCACCGGCGGCGGTGCGGCCAGTTCTTCTGCCTCCGCCGCCGCGCACTGAGATCTGAACCCACGCGATGATGATGCCTTCGGCTTCGCTGAGTGTTTGTGCAAATCGTTCGACTGTAAATTGGTACTACTACTACTGCTACATGGTTTTCTGTGGTGTGATTTCGGCTTGGTTCCCTGACTGTAAATAATCTTGGATCGATGAAATTTGATGTTTCCCGTCTACTGTTGACTAGTGGAATAGTAAAAAATTACTCAGATCAGGCAGCATCCAACAATCTCAGTCCTTCAAACTGAAGCTGAAGTTCGGATCGGCGCTAAACGCACCCAACAACCACCTCATACAAATATGACTATGGCTTCGGATTCGGAACATCTTGGGTCAGCGGCAGTGCGGCAACGAAGGGAAATGAGCACTGACAATGAAGAAGGAAACAAGAGCCAAGGTGCAGAACAGATCATCACGAGGCTACTCACCATGCCTCTAGACAACGGTGGTGTAAGAAAAAGCCCCGCTGAGCATTGCCCACCGATGTAACTTATTCTCAAGTTCCCGATATCTCCCAATGGAAAACTTTGTAAGATGGCACTCGAATTTTCTCTCTTCCTTCATTAATTCCTCAAATGCCAGGGCCGGCCCTGAATTCTGGTTCATGCTTTGTCTCGGCAAATGACGTTGTAACTAAACCTCTTTCTATCTAATCGGGCGGCACGATCGACTGCCTTAAAACTCAAAAAAAAATATAACATCGCCAATTCTATTTTCATAACGGTCGCCACGCTTCCATCCGCGGCGGATAACTGGATCAAGATCAATACCGTGACGGCCATCGGCAGCGGCGGCGCGGCCGGTTTCGCCACTGCGCACCGAGATCTAAAGCCACGCAGTGATGATGCTTCGGCTTCGCGAGTGTTTTTCGTTCAACTGTAAATTGGTATACTAACTGGTTCGTTGAATGCAATAATCTTAGTTCTCAAAGTTGAATCGCACAGAGGATGAGAAGAAAACACACCGGATTTCACGTAACAATCCAGCATCCCAAAAATCTTAGTTCTCAATATTTTGTACAAACTTTAGTTAACATCAAAGTAATTAACAACAGTGTGCCAAGTTACACTAAGAGGGCGAGAGAGCAATAGTTGACTTACAGCTAAAGTTCCGATCGGCGCTACCCGCACCCAACACCGAGGTACATAAGGCAGATGACCACGACAATAAAAAAAAGTAAATAGGAGCAAAGGATAGGGAAATTCGCTTTGGAACTTGGGAGTATATGCTCCTGTCATATGAATAAATATTTTCGTATGTCAAAAAAATTTGAACAAAAAATTGTCGCATACATCTCGTCGTTCTATGTGCGCACGACAAGTTTCCTAAAAAATGATATTTTTGTGGCTTGTATAAAAATACAAAAGAATTGTCTCGTGAAAAGCCTTTTTTAGCATCAAAATTTGTATTTTTTACACACGACACAAAAAATGTTAGTTTTAAGTGCAATGACTTCGTGAGCATATAGAGTGTCAAGATGTACGCACGGAACTTTATATCCGAAAATTTGAAATTTCAAAATTTTCTAAAACGATATTTTAAAACTCCACCCCCGGATACCAAGGATCAGAACAAAGGCTACCAACATGGCACTATACCGGAGTGTTCCGAGAGAGAGGCCCACTCCCAATGTTGTAACTTATCCTGAAGTTCCCGATATCTCACAAGCCCACCAAACGAGTTGCTAAGTTTTTCGTCTCTAATACAATCCTTCATTCGTCTCTCTCCGCTTTACAAAATTATCATGTTGGAGTAATGTGTCGCCTCTATGCTACCTTTTAGGACTTGTACGATAATGGATGCAGGCTACTAATTACTGGATATGCTATTATCGCTTAACTTGTATCTTTATAAGTCTTAGCTAGTCGATTGAATTTAGAAACAGATTTTTTATGACATTCATGTACATTTTCTTTGGGAAAATATTTTTAGACGAGGATACTAATTAATAGATATGCTATATCTTAGTTGAAATATATTTTTTTGTAAGTGTTTAGCCAGTAAATTTGACGGGAAGTTGGTGTGTTGTTGCTATGCATATATTTTTCTATCATTTAGTTTTGAATGGAAGATAGAATCTTATGACTCATTCATCGATTGATATAGTTTTAAATATGAGCCAACATAGTAAAAGATGGATTAATTGAATAAAAACCTATCGTGGCCATGGGCAGAGACCAAGTGGCTTTGATTCAGGCCTTCAAGGGCCCTTTAATTTTGTATATATTGTGGAATTCTGCTGCTTTATTTATAAAGCTTCATTGCTAGTTTTTTTTTAAAGCTTCATTGCTAGGAGTGGAGATTTTTGGCTCCCGAGCTCCAATGCTCCTACTGTTTTAAAAAAATCGAAAACCATAATTACGAGTTTCAAAAAAATCTGAAAATAAATATGGATGTAGCCAATGGTATATCCCACAAACGTGCAAAAAATCAGTTTGAAATAATTTATATTTTGAGCTACACAAAAATGACAAAAGTGTGGGTCTGAGTATAGTATTTTCTTATCTCTAAATTTTATCAGATTTTGTTATTTTTGTGTAGGCCATGATAAAATTTATTGGGAATTGAAATTTTGCACGTTTGTGGGATACATCATTGGCTATCTCCAGAGTTTTTTTTTCAGAATTTTGTAAAATTCGTAAATATGATTTTCGAATTTTTTAAACTAGCAGGAGCACTGGAGCTCAGGAGTCAATAGCACTTTCCGCATTGCTAGTCACTAGCTACAACCACGAGCTTAATTACAAAGCAGAGCTACTCTTGCGGCTTCACTGCTTGAACTGCAAGTTTTGTAAACCATTGGCTGTCTCTGCGAGTGTTTCCCTTCTCTTACAAGATAAGAGTGTGAAATTAGTTGGCATATGTTTTCTAATTCATTGGCAAGTGCATTTTCCTAGCTAGAGAGTTGGATGTTGGGAACACTTGCTGTCTTTGCCACGGGTATCTTCATTCTTCCATCTGAAATTCGATCACGATGCTCTGGGTTCAGTTACGTATTCCGTCGGGTTTAGTTCCGGCGGTTCGATGCGAGTTTGACCCTTTGACTAAAGCTGCTCTTCAGCTGGTCCGGTTCGGTGACGCCTGATTTGTGGGTTTATGCAAATGTAGCAGCATCCGGGCCGGGGACTAGTAGGGGCTGTCGATTTGTAGGTCGTTCCTTCGGTTCCAGTCCTAGACCCAAATTTCCCCCCGCTGATTGACCTGATTTTGATTGTGCGTGCGAAATTTAGTTGTTGTGATTCAGTTAACTTAGTAGTAGTTGTGCGGGCGAAACTTCAGTTTCATAGTGCCAAGGAGCCCTGACAGACAGTTCATACATCGTTGCTCTATCCTCGGTCTGTTAGTCATAATTTATACAGTTCAGTATTAACCTTGCTGATGCACATAATTATGTTCATTCTTCAAATCTGTATGTTAATTCATTTCATATTTCAGGACACAGTTTATCTTCAAATCTTTGTTACAACTCCTTCCTGTGAAGTACGAGCCAAGTTGGTTCTGGAGTAGTTCACAATGTCTGCAATCTTGCGTCGGTCATCTCTAGCAGGGAATCTCATGGAGTTATCTTTTGGGTCCATATCTTCTGGCGCTTCGTCGAGGGGGGTCAGTAGCTGTGCAAAGCGCTTGATGAAGCCAGGCAATTCAACTCCAGTCAATGGGTCATTTTTCTCCGGTCAATGGTGTCTCAAGGACAAGTATAATGGCCCTTTGTTCTCATATCGGCACTAATTGGCTGAGTGCCTCAAAGCCCGGTTTTAATGCATTGCCAGGATTGTTAGGTGTTTCCAGCATCCGTCGTGCATACTCGTCAGACACTGGAATTAATCCACAAGTCCCGATTCCTCCTACTGAAAGCTCTGAGCTTGTCTCTACGAGCAAGTACAATAAGGTGATATGGCTATAAAGAATTAAATACTATATTTGTGCTGAGTTGGAAGAGAGAGAAGTGGAGAGAAGAGAAACGGGCTGTAGGATAAGACCCGGCTGCAGCACGTGCTACTAAGCACTTTGTGAGTGTGTCATGTGGGCCATATGCTAATAAAGCAGTATGTTTTTAAACCCACCTATTGTATATGTTGGCTATTAGATTGACTATATATGACATGGCACTACGTTATAGCGCTATACTATTTTCTTGTCTCTACCGGGGCCAGTACATGGATGGATCTCTTGGAAAATGCTCGGAACTCCACTGTAGATGCTACGACTGATGCAGGCAAGAAAGTTAAGGAGATGACTGATGCGATTACACCCCATGTACACCAGTTTTTTTAGGCAAATCCAGATCTAGAGAAGTTAGTTGTTCCAGTTGGGTGAACATTATTTGGTACAGCGATGGCATGGTTTGGTCCTGCCTATCTTCTTGAAGAGGCTTCATAAGTATGGCTTACAGAATCCTATATCAGCATTTTTGGGAAACTCAACCAAGACCGATGCTTCATATTCTACTAGCCTGTGGAGTGCATTGGAGGATCCTGCAAAATATCTTATCACATTTATGGCATTTTCAGAGATGTGAGGTTCTATTTAACTTACCTTACAAAGTTTAGCACTATTTATCATGTTGCGGTGTTGTTTTAAATATTTTCTGATACGTCTTGTTATTTAATCTGAACTGATGTCTTTCTTTGGATCTAATTGATGCAAATTCTCATCTTATGTTGGAAAACTCACTGTAATTGCAGTATGGTAGCATCTGTCTTGTCCATCTGTTTATAAACACGAGAGAAGCAGCTGCTACTTAGAAAACGCTCTAGATCGACCATTTTTCATTGATATTTCGAAGAAACAGTTCCATTTCTTGGAAATGACAAAGCAGTGCAATAGTCATTTATATTCAGAAATTGTGTGAATACTTGTGGTTAAGTTTTAGCCTGATAGGAAGTGGGATATTGTGTTCTGCGAATGCTCATTATTTCTGATGTTTTCTCTTCCTCAGGGCTGCAGTGGTCGCACCAAGCATATCACCTTATTTTCCACAAGTATTGAGGGGTGCATTTGTTCTCTCTATTGTCTGGTTCCTTCATGGGTGGAAAGCAAACTTTATAACCAAAGCTATGGCCAACAAAACTGCCTTAGTTACTGATCAAGCCAGGTTATCAGCATTTAACACGGTGTCATAATTGGGATTGATTGCACTTGGGGTAATGGGTCTTGCTGAGGCTTGTGGTGTAGCTGTTCAATCAATATTAACTGTTGGTGGTGTGGGAGGTAATGTTCTAAACATTTTTGAGGAATAAATATGTGATATGTCCATATAAATATAATTTTGTGCTTTAAGCCACCTTGATTTTTCTCCTCGAGTGAATCTTGATGATATTTAATTAGTTAAATGCACAACTATTCTCGTTGATTAATTTTTTTTTTTTTTTTTTTAGACAATTGAAACTTGCACATTCATAAAATTTATGTTAAATTGTTTTTACGGCTTACTATGGGGGATGGGGGCGATTGCCCCTCCCCCCTAAATTATTCTAACTAAACAATAAAATATGTTTTTGACTCCGCCATACCTACATTTTGGATTGTCCTTCACCACTGAATGCAAGTGGTAGCTAGTAAGTTGTCAAACACTAACATTTAGAGATATGAGTTCATTATTATCAACCCCTAGGAGAATAGGAGATGTTCATCTTAAGCTTGAGATATTTGAGGGCATGCTCCGAGGAAAATAAAACCCAGCTCTTACAGAGTTAAAGCATTGCATTACAGACAACGTCTCCAACAAAGTGATACCAACTACCAAGTCATGGTCGTTGAGAGGCTTTATAAGGGGAGGAAACAAAGTCGACCCAAGACATGAAAAACTACAGTGTTTGTTGCTTTGTTTTAATGGATAAACACGCTTCAACGAAATTCGTATGGTTATGGATATCCCAATTTTCTACGGAACTTTATTGTGCTTTCAGCACTTGATATAACATTAGATATATGTCCCTGACCCTGAGGAGGAAGTATTGCATGTGTTTCTAGTAGTTGAAGGGGAAGGGAGATGTTAATCATAGCCTGTTGTCAGTCAGATGTTACCTTATTTCTCACGAAGTCTATTTTTGGAGATAATCATAGATATTCACAAGCTAATTATTACCTCTTATTGCTTTATAATTGTGTAGCACATAACATGTAGAGACTCTCTAAGTAAAAAAAAAATCTGTTGCAGACTGGGTCAATAGCCCAGTCTCTAATCAAAACCCTCCTGTTGTGGACGAACAAGTTGATGATCCCTTCATCAACTCAATACCAGATAAAAATGAGATTTTGCAGGTACTAAAGGGAATGAGAAGGAATGCCTCTCCTGGACCAGATGGATTAAATGTAGCATTCTACATTGCTGCCTGGAAATGGATCGGAGATGATGTTACTCAGGTGATACAAAGTTTCTTTACACATGGTAAGCTCCCTCCCAAACTCAATGAAACTTTCATTACCCTTGTTCCCAAAAAGCTCAATGCGGTGACTCCTCAAGATTTTAGACCTATTAGTCTTTGCAATGTGATTTATAAAATTATCGCTAAAACATTGGCTAATAGGCTTAAGACTCTTTTGCCTACTTATATTCACGAAACACAACAAGCTTTTATTCAGGGCCGTAGAATTTCTAATAATATCATCATTGCTCAAGAAATTACTCATTCCTTTCAGTTGTCCTCTTGGAAAGAGCAAGCCTTTATGTTAAAAGTTGATCTTGCTAAGGCTTTTGACAGAATTGAATGGAATTTCATAGCTAGGGCCCTTGCGCGTAAAGGATTGCATAGTCATTTTATAAACTTGATTCATGAATGCATCTCTACGGCTACCTTTTCTGTCAACATTAACGGCCAACCTTTTGGTCGCTTTCATGGTAGTCGAGGTATTCGACAAGGATGTCCCTTATCCCCATACCTCTTTGTCCTTGCTGTTAATGAATTGTCGTTGTCTCTTCAAAATGCTTTGTCTGCTAATAATTTAAAAGGAATACAGTTGGGGCCGGCTTCTCCCCCTATACACTCGTTGATGTTTGCAGATGATTTAATTGTGTGTGGATCGGCCTCCAATGATGATGCTTCTACAATGTTCCAGGTAATTAATCAATTCTGTGAGCTATCTGGTCAAACTCCAAACTGGAATAAGTCTGCAATCTTATTTAGTAAGAACACTGATAATGCGGCAAAAAAACTAGTTCGGAACTTATTTCCTGCGCCTGATATGGATCTCAACACTACCCATTTAGGGCATCCTCTTGTTCTACCCGGAAAAAACAGATCAGCTGCCTATGCCTTTATTGTGGACAGGTTTAAATCGAAGTTAACTGGTTACAAGGCGAACAGGTTATCACATGCTGCAAGGTTAACACTTATTAAATCGGTTTTTGCTTCTATACCAGTTTATTACATGTCCACTATCTTGCTTAGCAAAAAGTTGATAGCCAAGCTTACTTCTATTGTTCGAAACTTCTGGTGGACTGGAATTCAAAGTGATCAAAGTTTTAAACCCCTTTGTTTTCGCTCTTGGGATGAGATTTGTAAACCTGTTAAGGAGGGAGGTTTGGGTGTTAGAAATCTTTATACCATGAATTTGGCTCTTGTTGCTTCTTCCATTTGGCGTGTTATCAAAGAACCCCATTCTCTTATTGCCGTTGTGTTGAAAGCTAAATATTTTCCACAAAGCTCTATTTGGAGGGCAAGCAACAATTTACCAAAATCTGCTTTTTGGTCATCTGTTTTGAAAATTCTTCCTCTTATGCAAAGCTCTATTCAGCTTCAGCTTGCCAATGGTAATTCAAGTATTTGGTCATCACCTTGGTGTCCGGATTGGAAGAATATTTATGATTATCTTTTATCTCCACCGGGTACCACTTGTCCTGCTGTTGTTAAAGATCTTTGGCATCATGACACAAAACAATGGGACGAACAAAAGATTGCAGCTCATTTTGATAACAATTTCAAAAACAAAGTTTTACAAATTCCTATTATAAAGGCTGACTTAGAGGATGAAGTTTGCTGGATACACACTCCTAATGCTCAATGCACGACGAAGAGTGCATACAAGTGTTTTTTGCAGGTTGCTGGAACGAACTCTAGTGAATCGATTACTATTGAGGAGAAGAAAATATGGTGGGAAGTGTGGAGAAATAAAAAGCTTGCCCCTAGGGTCAAAACCTTTGCGTGGAGATTAATTAGAAGAGCTCTTGCTACCGGAGCTAGAGCTTCAAAATTCTCGAAACACATTGCAAAGGAATGTTCAAGGTGCGGTATGTTGGAAACAGACTCTCACTTATTTTTTCATTGTGCATTTGCCAAAGCTGTTTGGTTTTCTTCTTCAATGGGATTTAAATCTGATGCACTGGATATTACTCTCTACCCTTCAAATATTATCCTGTTTATGGTACGGACTGCTCAAACTGAAATATGTATTGCTAAAATCTTCACTATGCTTTGGTGTATTTGGAAAGCACGAAACGATTACTTGTTCAATAGGAAGAATTGGTCAGTGTTGCAGGTTCACCATGCGGCTGCTGCTCTTCTTTCAGCTGGCATTGAAGACCAGGCAGTGCTTCATGAAACGTCTCACCTAGATGCTAATACAACTGTAATATCAGATACTCCTCCTGTACCTTGTGTTGGTCCTTCCCCTGCAGGTCCTGCAGCACATTTACAGGTACAAATCGTTCCTCCGCAGCTAAGGCCACCTCTTCCAGGAACTACGATCAGCGACACATCCAACATTCTAGGACCGATCATTTTCACGGATGCTGCATGGGTCCCAGGGCAGGATGGCCAGCCGGTGTCAGCTGGCTTAGGTATCTTCATACAACTTGGCGATGACAGGCCATGCTCCAAGATTTACATCTCGGCGATCTCTCCTCCGGTCTCTTCAGCAATTCAAGCTGAAGCCTTTGGGCTGATGCTTGCAACAAAGGCCGCTGAAGCTCTTCATATCAGCAGCGCTACCTTTTTGACAGACAATGCCATTTTGGTAATGGCCGCAGCCTCGCAGGATCTACTTCGTGCCCCTGGTCATTGGACAATCAGGGCACAACTTGCAGATATAGCAACCAGCTCTTCTTTCAGTGCAACCAGGATCTTTCACATTTCCAGAAGTCTCAATTATAAAGCTCATCATCAGGCCAAGCTTGCTATTAAGCTTCAGGGTAGATCTTTACAGTTTAGGTGTCTATCCTCTGCTATTGGAGTTTGTCAAAATTCAGATGTAATATCAATGTACAGCGTGCCTGAGTGCATGTTGGTCCTTGTAAAATGTTGCTAGATCAATAATATATATCCATATTTCCAAAAAAAAAGACTGGGTCAATAGAAGGCACAGTGGTTGAAATAGGACTCACTTCTACATCATTGATCAGTCCAGAAAAGCTTCCCTTCACAGTACCCAACTCTCTGTTCACCAGTCAGGTATCATCACATCTTCTTTTGCTGGATACTACTATACAGTTATAGCACACATTATACTTACACGGTGACATATGTTATGTGTCACAATGCATAGCATCTTGCATTTTTCATTTGTTGGTCATGGTCCTGATTTTGTTGGGTGCGTAGTTTTTTATTTTTTTATCTTTGGCATGGGGTGGTATGATATCATTCACTGCGACCTAAGACAACTTAAATGAGCTACTTTGCACTTTTGATGTATGTCTTATACATATGACCCTGGAACCATCTTATATGCAATATTCCACTACTTGGAGTACTAACACACTTAATATCATTAATCAATGTGATAATCACTAGACACGCCAGAAATAACATTTGAATGCCTAGGAAACGCGTATACGAGGATATGTGGTAACCTCACACATGCATCTATCAGTAGATCTTTTGTGTGATTAGCTATGGTTACTATAGCTCAAGCAGAACAAATTCAGAACTTAGCGACCACAATAGTTATCAGTTTACCCTGCTAATGCTTGCTGCTGTTTACTGAAATTTAATATGTTAGGATTTTCTCCATACCACAATACATGGGTACTTTACGCACTGGGTACACCTTTTTAACATTTTAGGATTTGCTAATAATGAACTTCTGTACTATTAGCCTCATCACAGTTGTAATGGAGTAAAATGCCTGAATTTGGGGCATTTAAAGCAACTTCGAATGATGCACCTCTGTACGAAGTTTGGAGTAGGAAAAAGTTGTTCAAACATTTTCATTCATTTTGTTAGTTAAAATATCCTAGAAAGATGACAATGCATGTGAATAATATTGCTGTTCGATTTCTTCAGTGTATTATTTATGTCTTGCTGTTATTGGATAGGATTATCATTAGCAAGGCGGACCTACCTTCTCTCATGTGATTATTTGAATAATCTGTAGATTATAGTGAATAGATCAAGAGCTAAATCGTGAGTTAGTGCTACCAAGATTCCTATAAGACTTGAGGACATTGAGAAGGTTCCTGCATTATCAGAGGAGATAAAGGCTATGTTAAGGTCCAACCCAAAAGTTATCTTAGAAACAGATGCTCCTTACTGCCATCTCAAAATTGGAAGATTCATATGGAGAGCTCGTCTTAGGGTGCATCCTCCCAAAAATGGTGCGTTAGCTGTTAAGTTTATTATTCTTCAGAGTTATTATGTTGGATTTTGGTAAGACGTTTGTTTGGATGATAAGGTGAAGAAAAGTAGTGGCTTAATTCTCACAGATAAAGGTAATACGGTGATAACCTGGCAACACTGGTTGTTAATTGTACTTGTACATGCATATTTCTCTTAGACCCTCGTTCATGATCAAAAGTAAAGAGAAAATATGACGTGAAATGTTATGTATCCCTTTAAATCAATAGAAGTTTTAGAGTAGTTGGTAATTTTAACAACCGTCCATCTGCTTAAATCTGACGGTGGGAAAATATGAGCTACCGAAAACTACTAGAAGAAAAGTACCTGAAACTACCTGAAATCAATGCCTTGGGAGCATGGTAAGATGCTCATTTGGCCATCATGACCTTGACAAACTCCTCGTACTTGATCTGGCCATCACCATCAACATCAGCTTCTCGCCGAGATTTGTCATGACATGACGGAGCTCGGCAGCAGAGATGAAGCCATTTTGGTCCTTGTCGAACACCCTGAAGGCCTCCTTGAGCTCTTCCTCTGACTCCGTGTCCTTCATCTTGCGAGCCATCAGGTTGAGAAACTCTGGGAAGTCGATGGGGCCATTGCCATCAGCATCAACTTCATTGATCATATCCTGGAGCTCAGTCGCCGTTGGGTTCTGCCCCACTGAACGCATGACCGTTCCCAGCTCCTTGGTTGTGATGCAACCTGTAAGAAAGTTGAGATGTGCTTAACAGAAAGTAAATCTTCTTAAGAAATGGAAAATAATGTTTCCTGTCATGTTGTTGAACTATGTATGATATTTCAAAATCAACCATATTCATATAGGGATACTTCTTCTCATGATTCCATGTCATGTTCTTGAACTACGTATGAAATTTTCCAACCTAGGCGCGCTGCCTGTGCCGCCGCCACTGCTATTGGCTCCGACGCGCCGTAAAGAGAGACAAGGTGGTGCCGGGACCAAGATTGTGCAGCTTCAATTATATAAAGATTGTGCAGCTTGTCTTTGTAACTTGTTATGATCATGAAACATGAAATAAAAAAAAATCATATATTCGGTTTGTGAAACTGTTGTTATTTTTTTTAAAGGAGTCGCAAAAGGCCAGTTAAGTATAGGATTTCTTCATAGCTTCACTGAAATTTCAGGTGCACAAACAACAATTGAACTGAGGTTCCACCATATACATCTTCTCAACCTAGCGATGAAGCAATCTAAACAAAAAATAAGTAGTCTCCTCTCTGATCAAATACTATGGTACCTACCACTTATTACATTAAACTTGCAAATGCAAAAGAAAGACTGCATCCTTTAACTCTGATTCATCCTAATGTTCCACGTTCTAGCTTCATCAAAATGCACCTCTATAGAAATTGACACTCCGGTAGAGCTTTGATGAACTTCAATCAGAAAGTTTGTAGAACCTGCTAGCCCTGATCAATATATATGATGCTGCACAAAGGTCATTGAGATAATTTATTAAAAGGAATCTCTTCTCGATCTGGAACGATGACAAGCAGGATCGGCCTGAAACCGGCCGGAGACGCAGCAATCTTCTCTCTGTTTTCTCCCATAAATTGCTGCCTTTTTTTCCGGCGACTTGTTCCTGTTATCACGCGCTAATCGTGGGACTAGGAGAAGTAACGACCAGTTTGCCATAGAGGTATATACACTTATAGTCCCATAACTTGTTCACTATGTATAATTTAGTCCCACAACTTGCAAAATGTATACTGGTGGTACACAACTTGTACTGACCAAACAAACTAGTCCCAAATCAATCTAAAGCTGACACGTGGCAGTGTCTGTTTTGCGAAAAGACCCCTATGTATTTTTCTCTACCATATGCGTCCTGCACTCCTGCGTGATGTCTTCCATGCGGGTCCCACCTGTCAGCATCCAAAGAACTAATTAAAACTTTAAAAAGCTGGGCATGGATTCGAACTCAAGTCTCACTATTACGGCCTACATGCACTAGCCAGTATATCCGATATATCTTTGTTTAAAATACTAGGATATAACTTTTATATAACAAGCAGCTCTGAACCATTGCGAGCTAGCAGGTCTACCGGACGCGTACACCGTGAACAGCGCCGTCGTGAACTCTTCCGGCGTTATTCACCTCGCCCATGCTCCAACGCCGTACAGAAAGCACATGTTTTTTGCTTGGTAATCTGTCTCGTAATTTGGAAAACGAGGCGCCCAGATCGACAGGTCCTCCTGTGCAAGTGCGTCCGGATGTGCTGAACTTGAATAAAAGAAGTATCTGTATCACTAAATCATTAATCATTATTTGGTCATTTGGCTTGTGCGAGCGGGTAACCAATCTTTGATCTTGAGTTCGATTCCCCTCCCATCGCCCTATAGTTTATTTATTTCTTTAGGTACTGACAGGTTGGACCTCACATATAAGGTAGCACCCAGGCAATATATGGCAGAGAAAAATATATAGGGATCTTTTCACAACACAGACACTACCACATTAAGGGAATATTAAGGGAATTAATCAGATCTCTGATCAGCTACCTGATTATGAGTCTGACATTGATAAAACCCCTTGGACAATTGTGTCAAGTAAGAAAAATAAGAAAATCAATTATGATAGGGGGAATTTGGAACATTAGAGGCACAGGGAAACCTGGCCGCCAACAAGCCTTGGCTGATCTTATATCCAAAAATAAACTTGAGTTTATTGGGATTCAAGAAACAAAAAAGATGTCTTTCTCTGCTCATTTTCTGAAAATCATTTCAGGTCCTTGGGATTTTAACTGGGTATCTTTGCCTGCTAAGAATACTGCTGGTGGTATTCTAGTAGGTTTTAGAGATGATAAATTTGAAATACTTAGTCACACTTGTTTTAAATATTGTGTGGCCGTGACTGTGGTTGACAGATCTGAGGGTTTTGTATGGCAACTAGTTGTTATATATGGGAGATAACTTGATAATGGCCACTTTGGATAGGGTGCTGGCTAGCACTGATTGGGCCTTGAAATTCCCACTCACTACTGTCAAAACTCTTCCCAAACCAATTAGTGACCACACTCCTTTGTTGATTGATACTTGCTCTGGGGTGCTTCCCACGCCTAGGCTATTTCGTTTTGAGAAATGGTGGCTGGAGTATCCAGAGTTTATTGACCTGGTCCATAGAGTTTGGAACACTGAATGTATCTTGCCTTCTGCCATTGAGGTTTGGCAATTTAAATTCAGGATGTTGAGGAAAAAAATAAAAGGCTGGAACATCAATATGGAAGCTGCTAGGAAGAAACAGAAAATGATCTTATGCAAGAGTTTGACATTCTAGATACTTTTGCTGAAACTAATATGCTTTCTGATACTGAGAAAAGTAGAATGAACCAGATTACAGTAGAGCTAGATGGTATTCTTAAGCAAGAAGAGATTAAAGCTTGGCAAAGGTCTAGAGATAGATATATTAAAGAAGGGGACAGGAATACTTCTTACTTCCATGCTGTTGCTAGTCAGAGGAGAAGGAAGAAGCAAATTGCTGTCCTAGATGGTCCTTCTGGGGCAGTAGACAAGAATAAAGATATGCTAGAGGTTGCTGCCAACTTCTATAAGAACTTGTTTGCCAAGGAGGATAGGGTAGGTATTACTCTTGGGGACCAGTTCTGGGACCCAGAGGATTTAGTAACTGATGAAGAAAATGAGATTCTTCAGAGGCCTTTCTCTGTGGATGAAATTAAAGAGGCTGTTTTTGGGTCTTATGCTGCTGGTGCTCCTGGCCCAGATGGCTTTTCTTTCTTGTTTTACCAGAAATTCTGGGATCTGATTAAGCATGACCTTATGGCTTTGGTTAGAGAGTTTGAATCTGGGGATCTTAATGTTTCCAGATTAAACTATGCCATAATCACCCTTATCCCAAAAGAACCAGATGCAAGAGATATGAAAAAGTTTAGGCCTATCAGTCTTGGCAACTGCAGCCTTAAAATCATTTCTAAAGCTATCACTAATAGGATTTCTCCTGTTGGCAGCCGTATTATTGCTAATAATCAAACAGCTTTTATTAAGGGGAGATTTATTCTGGAAAGTGTTGTTGCAGCTCAAGAGTTGATTCATGCAGCCCACTCTAGAGGGGAGTCTGCATTGGTGCTTAAGCTGGACTATGAAAAGGCGTATGATAGGGTTGACTGGGACTTTCTAGATGAAATGCTTCATTCTAGGTGTTTTGGCTCTACTATTAGAAGATGGATTAAGAGTTTGTTAGTTGGGGCACATTTTTGTGTGAGGGTCAATGATGAGAATAGCTCTTATTTTAGAGCTAGTAAAGGCCTCAAACAAGGGGATCCTAGTTCTCCCATTCTGTTCAATTTGGTGGCGGATGTGTTTTCTAAAATGCTTATGAAAGCTGCTTCTGCTGGCTTGATTAAGGGCTTGCTGCCTCAAGTTGTTCCTGGTGGTGTGATTAGCCTGCAATATGCTGATGATACCATCCTTTTCCTTGAACCTAAAATTGAGTTTGCTAGAAATCTTAAGTGGTTCCTTTCCTGTTTTGAAAATATGTCTGGCATGCGCATTAATTTTCACAAATCTGATTTGATGACTGTGAATCTTGATTCTGTGTGTGCTAACTCTTTTGCCCAGATCTTCTGTTGTAAGCTCACTGGTTTCCCTTGCAAGTATCTTGGTGTACCTCTGCATTATAATAAGCTTACTAGAGAGGACCTTCAACCTGTAGTGGACAAAACTTTTAAAAGATTTGCTGGTTGGAGAGGCAAGCTCCTTAATTACAAGAGTAGGATTGTTCTGCTCAAATCCTGCATTGCCAGTATTCCTATGTACTTACTCTCTGTGATTAAATTCCCCAAATGGGCTATTAAAGCCATAAATTCTCAAATGTCTCACTTCTTATGGAGTGACAGTGAGGGGAATAAAAAATATCATCTAGCTAATTGGGATCTAGTGTGCCTTAAGCAAGAATATGGGGGGTTAGGTGTTCAAAATTTAAGAGATTTTAACCTCTGTTTACTGGCATCCTGGATCAAGAGATATCACCTTGACTCTGATAAAATTTGGAGGAAAATTGTGGATTTCAAATACAACTTAGATCCCAACATCTTTTGGGCTAAACCAAACTCATGTTCCCCTTTTTGGAAAGGGATCATGTGGGCGGCAAAGTCTGCTAAGATAGGGTATAGATGGAAAGTTGGTAATGGTCAAAATGTTAAATTCTGGAGTGACACTTGGATTGGTTCCTGCAGCCTTGCTATTGTCTACTATGATCTGTTTATTATTGCTAATGAACAAGACATAACTGTTGCACAGGCCTTGGTGGATGGGGGGCTTTGCATTACTTTTAGAAGGAGTGTTTCTCCTGTACTGTATAATAGATGGATTGAATTGGTTCATCTAACTAGTACAGTGGTTCTTAGTGAAGAAGCAGATGTTCCCATCTGGATGTGCCATCCCTCTGGTGCATATAGTGTGAGCTCTTTTTATGCAGTAGTGAATGATAGAGGGGTGGTTCCTGTTCATACTCCAGCTGTCTGGAAGTTGCATGTTCCCCCTCGGCTGCATATATTCTTGTGGCTTTTAGCCAACAATAAATTGTTAACACGAGATAACTTAGCTAAACGTCGTCATGTTGAGGATAGATCCTGTTTATTCTGTTCTGAAACTGAAACTTGTCAACACCTCTTTTTTGACTGCTTTGTAGCAAAATTAGTTTGGCCAGTTATCTCTGATCTTATCTCAACATCAGTTGGGACTGACTTTGAATCAGTTGCCCGCTGGTGGTTAAGTGAGAAGAGGAATTCCATCATTAATATAACCTGTACTGCCACTTTATGGGCCATCTGGAAGTTACGTAATGATATGTGCTTTCAGGGGAAACCGCGGCGGACATGGACCAGTGGAAAATCCTCTCCAACAATGCTGTTTCAGATCTGCTCTCCAGGAATGTACAACTACTCAACAAGATGAGGGGGGAGCTACTCCGCATTGCCTGGACGTGATGGAGCTGCCGGGCTTGAAGAATGAGGATAGTACTCTACTGCCAGAAGGTCAAATGGAGATGTGCAAGAGGCTGATGCTCAAGTTCCATTCCAACTGAAAAAGCTCTGTCTCTATACTTAGTGGTTGGAGTCTACCTGTATGTCTTTGGGGCTGAATTTCATAGTAGATCGATGTATGTTTGGATGTTACTCCTGGCTGACATGCTTCTATGTGGCTTGAGGGCGTTAAACTGACAATGTATGGGTTTGTTGATTTCAATGAAATCGGGGGGAGACCCCTTTTATCTAAAAAAAAAGACACTACCACATGTCAGCTTTAGATTGATTTGGGACTAGTTTGTTCGCTCAATACAAGTTGTGGTACCATCAGTATACATTTTGCAAGTTGTGGGACTAAATTGTACATGGTGAACAAATTGTGGGACTATAAGTGTATATACCTCTTTGCCATAAGAAAAAAAATCGCTTGACCAGTTTTTTTTCCTGCCCACTTCCTTCTATCTTCTCGGCAGCAGATCGTGGCCTCCAGGTCGGACCAGAAACTGTTCCAAATTACCACCTTACCCCAGTGATAAAATTTAATTTTTGGTTTAATGATTGGACGGTTGCAACAATTTAGGAGGGTAAGATTGAAATCAAACGGCTGAAATAATTTAGGATGGGAGCTACCTGAAACTACCAGCGGTAGTTTTCCAAGCACCGTAAAAGAGCTCATTTGATAAAATAAAAAACAACCACATTGTCAAGCCGTTAATTCACATTAAATTGATATCGCCACCGTATGTTTAGACATGAAGTAAGGCAAGGTATATGCAGCAACACAATCACAAAGGCATAAATTTGTCTGAAATGGCTAAAATGTATGAAACTGCTTCTTAGGATTCTAAACAATAGCATGATGTACAATGGAATAGATTCTGTAAATTGAAATAAAGATATAACAGCTTCAAATCACCTTCAGAAGACCAAGATGGTATGCAGTATTAAATCATATCCCAAATATATATCAGAACAAAAAGTCCGTACAGAACTATAAATTAGCATTTAAAGGATTGTGAACAATAAACTTAAAGAACAGTAAAACTTACAATAACAAGACTTTGGTTCACATGGCTCTGCCTCATGACAGTGTTTGAATCACACCATATAACTTTAAGGACACATCTGAACCAAAATGCTAAGGAAAATATCGTTGAGAGGATACAATAACAGTACACGATTCAAGAAAGTTCACTATGAGTGCACTATAGGAGTTCAGTAAGAGATTAAAAAACTGATTAAGTGATTATGCTGTAATTATTAACATTTTATCGTGAAGTATAGCTTTTCAGTTGAAAGTTGCCCCATTGAGGATAGAAAACGGTAGGAGTAACTAAAAATGTATGCATGGTATAAGAGTGTAAAATGTAGTAAACGAGGATACATGTCTTTCTGTAATCTGTGTATTAGTGACATAGTAATACTGGACTGTAATACCCCATATTTATAAGATCCGAGAGGGTAGAAATGAGAATTGTGCATCTTTGCATCGATGCATATTTGAAAAACCTGAATAATTTTTGCGCTTTTATGTAAAATGGCAAGGACGTCGATACCCGACAAACGTCGATGACATAGGAGCATGTCACTGACCAGTAGTCGAGATTCATCAATATGACCTAAGTCACTATTTTCAAAACCCTAGTTTATAAAAGGGGTTGGGCCGTTGGGTTATCATTTCTATAAACAAATTCAATCAAATGAAATTCAAAACTCAAATTTAAAATTCATAATTCTTATTTCAAACCTTCATATTTCAAAAACAACATCTCATCTTATCTATTAATTTCAAAAATTCAATATCTTACCTTTATTCTTTTCAAATTCATATCCCAAGTTAAACATGATCAACACTTGATCATGTTCATCATTTCAAACACATAATAAGATTCATTTCAAATGAAAAGTAATAAAAAGATTCACAATCTTTATCAACACATATACATTCACATCATTTCATTCCAAATATATTTCAACAACAATTCCAACTCAATATAATTCATTTACATCTCATATACATTCCAATTCCATTCCACATTCAAATTCAATCCATATTCATTCACAATTTAAATAAATACATATCAGATCCAAAATCTATCCATACACAACACATGATCTTCCAACATATACATGATCAACACTTACACTTAAATTCAAACCTTACAAGTGGAATTTTCCACAAATAAATTTACAACTGAAATTGAATAAATATTTACATCAGTTATGTACACAAAAATATTACAGAAAAATAGAAATAAAATCCTAAGCTAAGATCTTCATAGCCATCCTTCAGAAACTTCATGCCTGCAAATCAAAATCATAATTCATAGAAAAGGAAATTTTGTTAAGATTAAAATGTAGCCAAGTACCGTAGTACTGGTTGTTTAATGTTAAAACTTGGCAGATTGCAAAACTCAATTAATTTGAGTTAGTAGATGGAAATAATACATTTATAAATCCAAATCCAACATCCTTGGAAACACGATCATGCTCAACATTTTAGGCAACTGAAATAAGGGGCAAAGGATTTAAAACCAGCATTTAAACTTAGGCAACCTGAGGGACATGCTGGTGAGCATATGAAAGCAATACAACACATCAAAGGCAACAATAAGACTTATATCCATTATCTACCAAATTATTTAAAGCAACAAATCCTAATTAATTGGCATCACAATTATCATGGAAAAGATAATTGGACCCATTTTCTTAAACCCCATATAGCAAACCCATATCCAGCTCATATACCAAATCAAACCCATCATGTTTTCAGCCCAAATCCAATTAGTTACCTCATCCCTAAGGTAACATGGATATGCTTGCCGACTAGGGAAAGATAAACATGAGTGAGGTGGATAGATAAACGTTGGCACAAGAACTCTATAACTTTTCACCTTTCTTTACAAAGGGGGAAGAACTGAAATACTTTTTAGTTAAAAATAACAACTCAAAGAAGCTTAAGTTAAACTTCTTAGCCGAATGCATATCTCTTAGAGCATTCTAGTGCTTAACACATCAGCACCTTACAAATCCTATAAATAGAAGGGCAACCATAGGAGCAAGGCCATAAATCAAATCATATCTGTTCTTCATCAAGAACAACACACACACACACACAACACCACCAAAGCCATATACCCTTGAAGCAGCTAGGAGGAGCAGGCTAACCACAAGAAGCAGGCCATAGGCGTCCAGAAGACCAAGCTACTCTTCTGCAACAGGTTATTACTGTGTGTGCAGAGAGGGAGAGCAGTAGCTAGCCCCGGGAATGATAGAGCCAAGCTACAAGCATGCATTAGAGGGAATTGTAGAGGAGAGGAGTGATAACCCCCAAGAGCAGGGGATCACTGTAGTACCTCTCAATGTGGAAGTAAGGTATCGATCCGCAGGAGCAAGAAGGAAAAGTTATCTATTCCCTACAACTAAAGTGTCACAAGTTTTAGTTGATTATGCACTAAACAAGTTTAAAGAACAAGATGGTTGATTTACTGGATGGAAGTTTGATGTAACAAAACAGGAGTGTGAAAGTGTCCCAATCCTCTTTAATGCAAGAGGACAAGACAAAGGTGTAAACGGTGCTTTGGAAATATGGCCTATGGATCATACTTTCACTAGTGGACACTCTCAACAATAATAATATAATTGAATACATAAATATTTCCTCCTCATTATGCTACTCTGAATTAATTTCTGGTTGGATAAAGAACACCAATCCAATGTGTAGGGCTACAAAAAGCACACCTTAAAGTTCATATTCCACATCTATGGACACTTCATGCGGTCACTATATGCATCCAAAGATAGTACTAACAAACACCACAATATCATAGAGACATCCAACACAAATAATAACTCATGATAAGTATTCATGTAATCTTTAACCTAAGAGCCACACACGGTGCATGCACTGTCAACTTCACACCATGGGACAAAGGTGACTCCGGCAATCACATCAATAAAACCACTTGAGTAGCATAATTCATAAGATAAAGAAGAGTACCATCTATGGATTCAACTAGATTACAAAGCTCATGATCACATAAAGATTACACCATGGGAGAGAGAGATAAACCACATAGCTACCCGGCATGAGCCTTCAGCCCCGAGGGAGACTACTCCCCCTTCATCATGGAGATTAGGAGCTTGATGAAGAGGTGCAGCCCGGAGTGGAGACGATCTTGCTGTAGATGTTGATGATGATCACGCCGGAGGGGGGTGGAGCCCTCCGGAGGTGGATTCCGGCGGCGTTTCCCCCCTCCGATCTTCTTCGGCGGCAGCCTTCTGCCTCTCTGTTTCTGGTTTTGTGTTTCTCCGCCGCCTCCTTCTGGAAAACGTCGGGGGACCTTTTATATAGGCGTTTTTAGGTCACGAGGATGCTTCTGGGCGAAGGATCGATGCAAACGGGGCCACGAGGGCCAAGTTGAGTGGGCCCACGCGGCCTGGTACTGTAGCCACGTGGGACCCCCTCTTTTGGTCCTCCGGCCTCCGTTCGTTGACTTCTTTCGCTCCTAAATCTTCCTCCTTCCAAAATAATGACCCCCGTAAATTTATAGCTCATTATGACGTCGTTAAGGTCCTGAAACAAATAAAAAAGAAATAGGGTTTTTCTGCCTGCGTAGGATTAATTCCATAAAAAGGGGAAATCAATATTAATTACCAAAAATCATTAAATAACAGTAATATACCCCTTATATGATGCAAATATGAATGGAATATAACTATTATAGTGCAAAGTTCATGTATGCATTTTAGATGCATCAACATCCACAAGCTTAACTCATGCTCGTCCTCGAGTATGAAAGTGATAAAACTAACATGAACTTTGCAATATAATAAAAACAAGGATAAAAGATGATTGCTGCTGCTACATAAAGTCAAATGATTCATTATTTCAAAGAAGTAGCAATATGCAAACAGTTTATAAAGTGATATCAAGTATTCAATGCAAGGATGATCAATGATAGTTCACAAAGTGCAACATAAAAGATAGTACTATGGACATTCTTACTTTTGCATACTTGTGGTCCATAGAGTGTATGAAAATCTGAATATAAAAAGTGGACACTTTGGAAAAGATATATAAATGAGTACAGGTAAAGCATGCATAAGTTTCATCTATCCTCCAAACTATTCTACTTAAGTTATTGAATGCAATGATAATACTTGGTGTCAAGCTCTAATTCCCCTATCATAGCATCTTGAATTATTAAAGTTTAATGTGAAAGCAAATATGAGTAGTTGCCTTGATAAAGTAAAGGTTAAATGTCTCATGCCCCTTGAATACAAGTACCTACACCATGAATACTCAACTTGGGAAACAAAGCAAGTTTAAGTTATCTATCATTGTAAGTAATAATGGTATCATCAAGAGTCTCAACTGGGGTACCTCTTGTCCCATGATATGGATCAAGCCCACATCAAAACAACAAGACAAACAAACATAATGAACAATCTCAACACCCTCTTTATTTACCACTTGATATAGCTTTTTATTGTAAGGTGTATCACAGAGAGTTCAAAATAGCATGTAAGTAAATTTCCACCATGAATGATGCATGGCTTAGATTAGCGGCCCAGGTTTCTCTCTAACCATTTATACAAACTCATTTAAACTTAACTCTATTTCCACATTATTTCGTCATGATAGGCATCCATAAACAAAAGTACATGATATCAACTAAATAAATGATGGAACATGTTGAAATCTTTGCATGTGATAGCACATATGGGCTAACTCCCAACCTTAAACATTTATCAAGCCACTATCTTCATAATATTAATCACAATGGTTCATCTTTATTGAATGCAATAAAAGTAAAGTGTGCATCAAGTTCGCGAGAGCTTTTTAACCAACTTTTCCCATTACAATAAATAACATCATCATTTTCATTTAGAGGTATAGATAACACAAATAACATGATAAACATACTTGGATAGCATAAAGCTAATAGGTAGATATGGTGGACTCACTGGAAAAACTTTGGTTGAAGGTGTTGGAAACAAGTTTTTACTTGTTGGAATTTTTGGGCTAGCAAAAGGGAGAAAGATGACCATCTAGATGCATGCATGAGTGTCCATAGAACTAACTAATTCATGTCAAACAAGGTGAAATAACATAAAGCATCAAAACATGAATAAAAGATAGCTCATGATAAAGCATTTGCAAATTATTACTCATAAAGAAGCTCATGAATCATGCAACTATATGTGTCATTAAAAATCAACTTAGACATCCCTTTTCCCAATACAATAAAAGCATGCAAGATATTTCAACCCATATTTCTAGTAGCATTCTCATATGAAAGATAGTATGGTGGTCTCACAAAAATCAAACCAAAACAAAAATAAATAAAAGACGCTCCAAGTTTATGCGATAAAGTGCATTGATAGAAAAACAGAAATTAGACGTGTGCAAACCGAGAGTGTGTAGGTTCAGTGGGGATGTTCTCCACATCCCTAAGCTTATGGTTTTCACCATCCTTGGATAACTCATGGTGCATGTCCTCCAATCCCTGTGAAAAAACTTCAAAACACTGTTTCTCCCATTTCTTTTCTGTGGGGTGACATTAGTAGTGGTAGATAAATGCATTACTTGCTGCTTATAATCCTAAGACAAAAATTCATATGAATGTCCAGAAAGTGTATAATGTTGTATGCATATTAATAAACTCAATTGGATCAACAAGATTCAAGTTAAAAGTTCAAAACATGCATCAAACAATATTGGACAGAATCTGTCCAGAAAACTAGCAGCAGAAAACGTATTTTTCTACCTGACGTACACATGTCTAAATTTTTTGAAATAATTCAGGAATACAGAGGAGGAAAAGTTGCAATTACAGTAAAAATCTCAAATCATTCGGAGTTACAGAATAAGAACTAAAAATCAAACCATGCACAGACTCCGTGCAGGAATAAAATCTCCGACATAGAAATAGCCACTTTTTCAAACCAAAATGGGTAAACTTGGCACTTTATTAAAAAATTCAGAAACTAAACTAAGAACTAATTCTCTTGTTACAGCAAGAGGACACAAAGAAAATCAAAAATAAAAACAACCGGGTTGCCTCCAGTAAAGCGCTTTCTTTATAGCCATATAGCTTGGCTTACTTACTTGGTATCAAGATGGTTGGAGTGAGGTGGCTTGGCATCCCCAAGCTTAAATTCTTGTATGTATTTGATATAGGTAGGGTGAGCCTAGGGGTAACATCCCCAGGCTTGAGTGGTTGTCCCTCTTGATCTTTGTTCATCACCCTCAACTCTTCCACTTGAAAATTCTCTTTACACAAAACTCAACATAAAACTTGATTAGAAGGGTTAGTGTCTCCATACATTAAATCCACATAGGTACAGCAAAGACATATCATGAGTTGATTCTAAACATTTTCTACTGTTACTTATGGTTGTGCATTGCTCTTTGATCAATAGAACCACACAAAACACAAGTAATGAGAGTAATGCAAAATAAAGACAGAATCTGTCAAAAACTGAACAGTCCGTAAAGAGTGAATTTTCAGAGGCACTTACGTTGCTCAAATCAGAAAATTTTGAACTAATGGAATGTGTATTAATAGCTGAATAATGCTGTCATAAAATATCAAGTCAAAATTCCTTTTCTGTGATTTTTAACATTTTTCGCAGTGAAGCTCAGGAATCTGTTTTCTGGACAGCCATGATAGTTTTAATGATGCTCACATAGGAATAAGAATTAAAACGCAAAGGTGAGCATAAAGAGAAAAATATGAAACACATTTAAGTCTAACCCACTTCCTATGCATTGGGATCTTGTAAGAAAATAAATCAATGAAGCATATAGTAATTAGCATAGGAGGATAAAACAAGTGGAACTTCAAAAGTTTCAATATAAAGAGAGAAGACTTAGTATTATTGAGATATTTAGAGACATGTTTCCCTCTCTCATAATAAATTTCAGTGCCAACATGAACAAACTGAACAACATAAGTATCATATAAAGCATTCTTGTCATGATTCACATGCATACAAGTATTATTATTACTCTCCACATAAGTAAAATGCTTCTCATTAGTAATAGTCGGAGTAAAACATTCATAATCATCATTGTAATCATCATATATAGGAGGCATAGTATCATCAAAGCAAATTTCCTCCTCAAAGCTTGGGGGACTAAAAAGATCATATTCATCAAAACCGGCATCCCCAAGCTTGCAATTTTCCATAGCATTAACAATGGCATTCAAAGAAATCATACTAATAACATAGATACTAGCATGATTGTTATGCAAATAAAGTTCCATAGGTTTTTTAATTTTCTCTTCAAAAGCATCATGCCCAATTTCAAGATAAATTTTATAAAGCTCTCTAATTTTTTTGTTGTTTTCCATTTTCTAATTTTTTTGGGTTTTTGATAAATGCAAAACTGAAAGTAAAACTAAACTAAATGCAAAACTGAAAATAAAAATCTAGTGCAAACAAGAATAGAAACTTAAGCGCTACGCTCCCCGGCAACGGCGCCAGAAAAGTACTTGATAACCCCCAAGAGCAGGGGATCACTGTAGTACCTCTCAATGTGGAAGTAAGGTATCGATCCGCAGGAGCAAGAAGGAAAAGTTATCTATTCCCTACAACTAAAGTGTCACAAGTTTTAGTTGATTATGCACTAAACAAGTTTAAAGAACAAGATGGTTGATTTAAAGGATGGAAGTTTGATGTAACAAAACAGGAGTGTGAAAGTGTCCCAATCCTCTTTAATGCAAGAGGACAAGACAAAGGTGTAAACGGTGCTTTGGAAATAAGGCCTAGGGATCATACTTTCACTAGTGGACACTCTCAACAATAATAATATAATTGAATACATAAATATTTCATCCTCATTATGCTACTCTGAATTAATTTCTGGTTGGATAAAGAACACCAATCCAATGTGTAGGGCTACAAAAAGCACACCTTAAAGTTCGTATTCCACATCTATGGACACTTCATACGGTCACTATATGCATCCAAAGATAGTACTAACAAACACCACAATATCATAGAGACATCCAACACAAATAATAACTCATGATAAGTATTCATGTAATCTTTAACCTAAGAGCCACACACGGTGCATGCACTGTCAACTTCACACCATGGGACAAAGGTGACTCCGGCAATCACATCAATAAAACCAGTTGAGTAGCATAATTTATAAGATAAAGAAGAGTACCATCTATGGATTGAACTAGATTACAAAGCTCATGATCACATAAAGATTACACCATGGGAGAGAGAGATAAACCACATAGCTACCGGCATGAGCCTTCAGCCCCGAGGGAGACTACTCCCCCTTCATCATGGAGATTAGGAGCTTGATGAAGAGGTTGATGAAGAGGTGCAGCCCGGAGTGGAGACGATCTTGCTGTAGATGTTGATGATGATCACGCCGGAGGGGGGTGGAGCCCTCCGGAGGTGGATTCCGGCGGCGTTTCCCCCCTCCGATCTTCTCCGGCGGTAGCCTTCTGCCTCTCTGTTTCTGGTTTTGTGTTTCTCCACCGCCTCCTTCTGGAAAACGTCGGGGGACCTTTTATATAGGCGTTTTTAGGTCACGAGGATGCTTCTGGGCGAAGGATCGATGCAAACGGGGCCACGAGGGCCAAGTTGAGTGGGCCCACGCGGCCTGGTACTGTAGCCGTGTGGGACCCCCTCTTTTGGTCCTCCGGCCTCCGTTCGTTGACTTCTTTCGCTCCTAAATCTTCCTCCTTCCAAAATAATGACCCCCGTAAATTTATAGCTCATTATGACGTCGTTAAGGTCCTGAAACAAATAAAGAAAGAAATAGGGTTTTTCTGCCTGCGCAGGATTAATTCCATAAAAAGGGGAAATCAATATTAATTACCAAAAATCATTAAATAACAGTAATATACCCCTTATATGATGCAAATATGAATGGAATATAACTATTATAGTGCAAAGTTCATGTATGCATTTTAGATGCATCAAGGAGCAGGTGTTCAACTGAGAACAAGTGCTCAGCATGTTTCCATGCATTTAGAAGAGAGGGGAAGAGAGAATCATCTCTGTTCTTATCAGTATCATGTTCAACATGATTTTGTTAAGACAAGGTGAAGGGAAGTGCATATGTGTTCTTATTTAATTCACACACATGCTAGAGCACCAAGTAATTGATGCAACTGAGCATAGCACATCAGTGCACTAGAAGAAGCACAGGAAAGTAACTCCAGTGGAGGCATCACAGCATGCACAACTATATTTCTTAGCCACAGAAATTATTCCACACTTGGGCAGAGCACAGAACACACCTACAACATGATATCAAGCCCCAAATCCTAATTATTTTCATCAAATCTTTATCTCTGCTATCTAAATCATTCTCCTAAGTTTATTCTTCACAGCACACTTAATAATAAAGCACTAAAGCATCTAAACACAACTAAATCATCATCAACACAGCATGTCCAGTGCATAAGCATGATTTTGCTAAGTGCCAGTGAGGAGAGCATGCACAACATAGCAGCTAGCTTAGACCAGAGAGATCTAGAGGGGAGATGAGAGCAGAGAGAAGAAGGAAAAGGAGGAAGAATCATACTGTGCGCCCAAGGTCGTAACAACATGACGACAGGGCAGTGCCCGTGTAGTCATGAAGGAGGACCAGGGGAGAAGCGCACCACGGCAGCACGGAGGCGAGCTCCACACCAGCACGGCGGAGCAGCTCGGCACATCGCGCTGCAACCGAAACCCTAATTAGGGTTAGGATGCGCTCGACCATGTCGGAGATGAGGCAGTGAATCCTTTGGGTAGAGAAGGAAGAGCGGAGCGGGATCTGTCATTTATGCTAAACGGCGGCGGCGGAGACGGTCGGAGGAGGCCGGAATCGCTCGGTGATGGCGGCGGCGACTGGAGTCACGCGAGAGAGAGGGGAACAGAGTCGCGAGAGATAGGGCTGGAATTAAAACTCGAAACTCGCGAGTTAAACGAGTAACTCGTGACTCGGCTCGGATCGGCTCGAACTCGGTGTCCAACGAGTCGAGCCGAGCTTTAGATTTGAACTCGTTTGTTGACCAATTTAAACGAGCCGAGTTACGAGTTACTCGTTTAGCTCGTTAAACTCGTTCAACTACGAAGTTTGGAATTTTCCATATATTAATGCCAAATACCTAGTATATTTTGCGTAGATAATAGACTAGAACTTACATCTTTTAGCATTAATCACCATATGAGTAGAGATGTGCAATTGTAAAAGGATAATCATTGTTTTAGTACTAAATTAATAGAAGAATTACTATTTCTAATCATATGTACTCCTATTTAAATACTTAGAATTAGTTAAACGAGCTAAATGAGCTACTCGCGACTCGCGAGCTTAGCGAGTCGAGCCGAGTTTGATATATAAACTCGTCCTATTAAACGAGCCGAGCCGAGCTAACTCGTTGTTTTAACGAGCTTGAATGAGTCGAGCCGAGCTGGCTCGGCTCGGCTCGAATTCCAGCCCTAGCGAGAGAGTGATAGAGAGAAGTGAGGAACATATTTGGTCAGTTGGACCGAACCGGTACGGGTTGACTTGGTTCAACCAAGTATCCGAGGGCATATTTCCAATTTATGAAAATTGCAGAGTTCAAATCAAATACAAATTAAATCCAAATTCAAACAAAATTTTGAACCCAAAATAAAAGAAAATACAATAAAATATGTTTTCCACTTAAAATTTTACAAGGAATTTAAATATAATTTTTGTAGTATTTATTGAAAAGTTTTTCTTCAGTGAAAAATTCAAAGATCCTTAAGTGGAAATGATTTGAATTATTTTCAAAAATTAAGTTTTCAAAAAGATTTTCTTGAGAATAATTCATAGATCCTTAAGTGGAAATGAATTGAGTTATCCTCAATTATTTCAAAGATCCTTAAGTGGACATGATTTGAAATATTTATAAAAATTAAATTCAAGGATCCTTGGAAATGAATTGAATTATTTTCAAAAACTATTTTCTAAAAAGAAAATGATATTAAGAAATTTTTAATAAGGTTCTAACTATTAAGTTGAACTTTATTGTTAAATTGTAGATGATTGTTTGATGCAACATCTTTGGTAAAACACACCAAAGAAAAATAATGCAAGTAAAAATCTTTAAAAAGATTTATAAATTATTAAAAATCAAATAGGGGGGAAATATTTCAAAACCAAAACCAAAAATTCATATCATTTAAGCATAATA
The DNA here is from genome assembly GCA_012064385.1 of Puccinellia tenuiflora. Lineage (NCBI taxonomy): Eukaryota > Viridiplantae > Streptophyta > Magnoliopsida > Poales > Poaceae > Puccinellia > Puccinellia tenuiflora. The sequence goes on along the minus strand of QRDG01000478.1, from coordinate 216,867 downwards.
GCATAATTAGATCTTTAAACCTTGCCTTAACAAGACAATGATGCTGATTTCAGAACAGGAGGGTCTCGAGTCGTCGGAAGCTTTAGATTGCACTACTTGTCAGTCTCAAGGCAAGTTCATTCTTGCATACCGCTTGAAATATTTTTATGAAACTATTTACAAAGCTATTATTACTTCTCTTGACTTGTATAAAAAATAAACTATTTTCAAATGATGTGAATTGATATATATATTATTGTGTGGCTGGCGATGGAACAAATGGTAAGATGAATAGGTCTGGTGTTCCATAGTACGGGAAAGTATATACCTAGGATTAATAACCCATATCCGAGTGATCCTTTCGCCGTAGTGAAAGCATCAGCCAACGGACTTAGTATGGGATGGGCTAGTCAGAGGCTTTTTCCTTCGTTCACAGTTAACACATCCTCGGCAGGCCTACACCGGGTTGGATCGTTGCGGCGGTCAACAGCATGGAAGTGCGTCATCTTCCTGCCCGACGAGGTAATTGGTGGGGAAGCTCGGGAGGGGTGATGGGTATGCGTGGAACATGATTCCCCTACCGTATCATAAATGGGCAGATGTGTAGTGCATGGAGGAGCTCCAGATGGCTAGATGCCCTGAGCCTTAGCTATAACACTTGTGGAGTGTAAAGAGAGCATTAGAAAAGGCCAGGCAACTATTGGATAAAGTGATTCAGCTTTGCAGAGTCAAACAAACAAATTGTGGCAGTCACATCCGTGTTCCCGGATCGGAACTACGTGAACGAGGCGGGATAGGAGTCCCATTTGGATTCAGACGACCCGTGGAGGCTGTGGACATAGTTTTCAAAAATAAAATCAATCTTTTCAAGAAATGTTTTCTAAAAACTTGCATTATGTTTATGACTTATGGTCATGACAGCAGTTAGTGCATGAAACACCTTATCTCTATATATACTGAACTTGCTGGGTAACACTGTTACCCACCCTTTCCTATTTGCCACCATGCTTAGACTTCGATGATACACATGAGTGAAGCCTACGGAGTCTACCACGACGACGAAGTGTACTTCGAAGAGCCTGACCTATCTGGAGGCATTCAAGGCATCGACTACCTGACCGCCTATGGAGCTGAAGACGAAGAAACTGAGGCTTGGAGCCTTTATAGGAACCAGGGCCGAGTATTAATAGACTAGTATCTTTAGTTAAGCCCTACGGTTCATATTTGTTATTTTCCTTCACGAATAAGTTGACTAGTGTCAACACTACCTTAGTTCAGTTAAAAAAAAACACTACCTTAGTTGAATATCTTTCCCTATGGAAGGATGACGTTGCAGTTTTTATGGATTTCTGTTTGTAATATATAGCAGTGTGTAATAAAAGTGGACCCGCAATGTTTCTGTTGTACTACTCTGAGGGATGTAATATTTACAGATAAGTCCTTCTGTAAATGTTATGTCAACGACTTTTACACTACAATATGCAGTGGTGTGCGGGGTCACCGCAGATGGTATCAGAGCAATGCTAGACCTTAGGTTGGAAACCTAGTAAAGGGAAAAACCTGTAGGTGTATTACGTTAAGTTGCAATGAGTTTTATATTGATATGATGGTTATTCAGTTGAGAATATTCCTATCATGCATATATTACATCATTCTCACTTGATTATTTTTGTGTTTTCAGGAATGGATACCATAATTTCCCAAGAGGACACTTCGTATCCGGGATTCTTCACAAGGAAAAGGAGTATTCCATGGAAATTGGGTAGTAGTGTTGGAGTAGATGATAAATTATCTTGGTATTGATACCAAATTAATTGTCAAATGTATCAACTATTATGACGGGTCAACGTTAGCCAAATACAGAGTCACACTCAAGCTTCCATCGGAGCTTAATGTTGGGTTAAAGATGCCTTATGGAGAAGCTAAGCATGTGGAGATAGCATTCCATATTGTAGTGGTCAAGGCAACAATAACCAAGATTAGAACTGCTAAAGGCAAGGAGTTTGAAGGAACCTTATTTCATGGCGTGCCAAGTGATAATTACCGTCAGGAATTGGACGTGGATTATCTGACCTTTGCAAAAACCAATCCCTGTGATATGGCAGTTTATCTGGAGAGTTGTATTCAGTTCATCAGGACATATCACAAGACCTTTGGTATTTTGGCTGATGAAGTAGAGAAGATGGTAGAGTAATACACAAGTCCCGACTATATCCAAGAGCGATGTGACATGTTAGCATACGAAGCCAGTAGAGGTTATACCGAGCCACCACCTACACCAACAATTTATGTTGATGAAGATGCAATCCCAAAAACACCAATTTATCCTAATTATTCACCACCACACCCAGCTGATCCAGAAATAGTCTATGAGGAGGAAAACCAGGAAATTGAACCAGAAGTTCCTTATTCTAGTGGATGGGATGATGAACCTTACCAAGGGACTATGAGTGATCCTATAGTTATAAAAGCCGATTCAGGAGATGGAGAAGTTACTAGTTATCCACCCCGAAGAAAACCAAAGCTAGGTTATGCCGGTAGTCCAATTATGATAGAGTCAGAAGAGGAAAGTGACGGGGGAAGTGGTTATAAATCGAGATATGATCAGCGAGCTAGTAATCTTAGAAGACCTAAAGTAGAGCCACCTGAAGAACCTCGAAGTTACTTCTATAGTACAGAAAATGTTCCTACAGGAGACTACTATAGGGATAATACGTATGAGTATGCTGATGAGGCATATCAGTACCTGGACGACTACTTTACTACGACATACCTAAACTTAGAAGCCTCAACTTCTGATCCAGAGTATAAGCCACCTGGAAAGAAAACTCTGTAACCGGGATTTTTGAGAAAAGCTGGTCCAAATAAGTGGTGGAAACCTGGAAGATTTACGGAAAAATAAAAACCACGGAGGGAAGCCGTAAATGTAGATATGTAACATATAGGGTATTGTAGTTTGTACGGTGAGGTTGTACGTTAGCAATAAGTGAGACCTACTCACTTTAGAGTGTGTTACAATTCTGTACCCATGTTTATAATCCTACATATATAATATATGGTATATGTTTGAAAATTTTGGCTTTTCTCGGATTTTTTCTGGATTTTATTGTGTGACTAGTCTTGCGCAAAGAGACGAGGTCAGAGTGCATATGCATAGTGTAACGATGAGTTATGATTAATGTGACGGGACTAGGGGGCAATGGAGAGAGACAGAGTGGACAGTGAAGCGCAAAGGCGTGAAAGAGAGGCTAAAGCAAAGAATGATGCTGAAAGAGAGATGCCACAACCATCCACACCAGTCACGGAGAAAAAATTTATGCAGTACATGCAACTGGTGGAGGAAGGGAAACGTCATGATCAAGAAATGCAAAACAAGTTTTTGCATGACCTTTTGGAAAATCAAGCTGGAAGAGCAAGAAATGATGCACCAAAAGGAGTTACTTTATCAGATTTTCAAAACACTAGGCCAGAACCTTTTGCTAAGTCACCAGATCCTATGGATGCGGAAGACTGGATAGTGGATACGGAAAGGAAGCTGAACACCGTAGGATATTCTGCAGAGGAGAAGGTTAGGTACGCAACCTATTTGCTTACCGGACCAGCAACTTCATGGTGGGAAGCAGTAATTGCATCACCGCCAGCAGGGTATGTGATCACTTGGGAGGAATTCAAGAAAAGATTCAGGGAAGCCCATGTTCCCGAGAGTATTATGGAGCTTAAAAGGAGAGAGTTTGAAAATTTGAGGCAGCATGAATCCTCAATTGGGAGGTATGTCAATATGTTTAACACTTTATCTAGGTATGCCCTAGAGGAAGTGGATACCGAGGAAAAGAGGAAGAAGAGGTTTATGAAAGGCCTAAATCCTTTCATGAAGATGCAACTTAGGTTAGCTAAACATAAGGAATTCCTAGAGTTAGTTGATGCAGCCATAACTCTTGAGGATGATTATAAGATGCTACAGGAAGAAAAGAGGAAGAAGGCGAGAATTGAACCCCAAAAATTCCAAGTAGCAAGACCACCACCAACTTTACGTTTTAAACCAAGACCCCTGATGGATATTCGTAGGCCTATACCACGAAATCCAAATCCGATGAACCAAGTTATTTGTGATAACTGTGGTCTGAGAGGTCACATGAAGAAGGATTGTCAGAAGCCAAAGATTATATGCTTTGGATGTGGGCAAGAGGGACACATAAAACTTGATTGTCCTAATAAACAGAACCAGCATATGAATCGTGGAAATGGAGGCGGTAATCACCGCAATGGAAATGGATTCTAGCCCAAGAATGGGAATTTTGGACAGAATTCAGCCAACAAGAATCACGGAAAGCCATATGGAAAGGCCAATGGTAGGACCAATGGAAGGCCATGAAAGTTGAACTGTACCATCCTAGAGGAGGTCAACAACGCCGACAACGTAGTGATCGGTACGCTCCAAATCCTTTCTCATCCTAGCAAAGTTTTATTTGATACTGGAGCTACTACATCTTTCATTTCACAACAATTTGTTGAAGCATATGGGGTTAGGTGTCAGCCGTTAGAAGTCCCTATTACGGTCATGTAAGCCGGGGGGAAAAAATCTTAGTTAAACAGGTCAAAAAGGATCAAGTCATTATGATTTCTGATCACTTTTATGATGCTGATTTATTAGTAATCCCTATGAAAAATATAGCAGTCATCCTAGGGATGGACTAGTTATCGGATCACGGCGCTCAAATAGATTGCGCGGATAAGACTATGTTGTTAAGAGGACCTGGGGGAACTAGGCGAATTTACCAGGGAGATAAACACAGTCAGTTAAAGGCAGATTTGTAATTGAATACCATGAGTCAGAAAAATCTAGAGGTAATTCCAGTTGTAAATGAATTTCAAGATGTGTTTCCAGAGGAGTTACCTGGAATGCCACCTAATAGAGAAATTGAGTTTACCATCGATTTAATTCCTGGTACCGCACCAATAGCACAACCACCATATAATATGGGACCCAAGGAATTAGTCCAGTTAAAGGAACAACTGGATGAGTTGGATGAAAAATGATTTATAAGAGAAAGTATATCACCTTGGGGAGCACCAGTAATTTTTGTGGATAAAAGAGACGGTGGTAGAAGGATGTGCGGAGATTTCCAGAATTTAAACAATGTCACTATTAATAATAAGTACCCTTTACCAAGGATACAAGATTTGTTTGATCAAGTTAGAGGAGCCGGAGTATTTTCCTAGATTGATTTGAGATCGGGATATCATCAGATAAAGATTAAGCCAGAGGATATTCCCAAAACAGGATTTGTATTTGGACATGGACATCATGAATACCTAGTAGTACCTTTTGGATTAACCAATGCACCAGCCATATTCATGAACTTGATGAATAAGATTTTCATGCCTTATTTGGACAAGTTCGTGATAGTATTCATTGATGACATATTAGTTTACTCAAGGAGTAAAGAGGAACATGCCAGACATTTGCGGATAGTTTTAAAAACCTTGAGATAACATCAGTTATATGCCAAATTCAGCAAGTGTGAATTTTGGTTAGACCAAGTGGAATTTCTAGGACATGTGATCAGTAAGGATGGAATTGCAGTGAACCCCAAAAAAGTAAGAGCTATGCTGGATTGGAAAGCACCTAAGAACCCAAGAGAAATAAGAGGATTTTTAGGAATGGCCGGATACGATAGGAGATTCATTAAAGGATTTTCAAAAATAGCCGGACCAATGACCAAATTATTAAGAAAGAACGTTCCTTATGAATGGACGAAAAAATGTGAGCAAAGTTTTCAGGAACTTAAGAAGAAGTTGACAACAGCACCTGTCTTAGCAGTACCCGAAACTGGAAAAGATTATACGGTGTACTCTGATGCATCCAAGAATGGATTAGGATGTGTTTTAATGCAAGATCATAAAGTCATTGCATATGGATCAAGACAACTAAAACCTCATGAACTCAATTATCCGACACATGATTTGGAATTAGCAGCAGTTGTTTATGCTTTGAAGCAATGGAGACATTTTCTTTATGAAGCAAAGTTTGAACTTTACACTGACCATAAGAGTTTAAAATACTTCTTTACTCAGAAAGAGTTGAATATGAGGCAAAGAAGATGGTTCTAATAAAGTATTATGATCTAACGATCAATTATACACCCAGAAAGGCTAATGTTGTAGCAGATGCCTTAAGCCAAAAGATAGCATGTAATCCTTTAACTCAATTGGAAATGCCTAAGGAATTAAGAAAAAATATAAAAAGATCTGGAATAGAGATCTTGAGTGGAACAACTGAGAATGGAGTATTTGCAATGGATATTGTTGGAGAGATTGACATGGATTTAAAGGCAAACATTATCTCTCAACAAGAAAGTGATGAGTTTATAGCAGAGGACGTTAGAAGGATTAAAGAAGGTAGAATGTCCGAGTTTACCCTAAGGATTGAAAATGGATCCTTATGGTATCATGATAGAATTTGTGTTCCGTACATAAGGGAAATTAAGGATGTCATATTAAAAGAAGCTCATGAAACTCCCTATTCTATACATCCTGGTAGTACTAAGATGTATATGGATTTGGAGAAAATATTCTGGTTGAACAATATAAAAAGGGAAATTGCAAGGTTCGTAGCAGAATGCCATACTTGCAGTCAAGTATAGGCTGAACATCAAAGACCAGCAGGATTATTGCAACCTTTTGCCTATTCCCAAATTGAAGTGGGAAGATATTAGTATGGACTTTGTTATCGGATTACCTAAAAAAAGGAAAAATATGGATGCAATTTGGGTAATTGTGGACTGGTTAACAAAAAGTGCTCATTTTCTAACCATAAATCAGAAAGACAACGCAATAACTTTGATAGAAGTTTATGTGAAAGAGATAGTTAGTAAGCATGGAGTACCTTTGACAATAGTCTCAGATAGAGGATCAATATTTACCTCAACATTTTGGAACAATTGCAGCAGAGGTTAGGATCAAATTTAAGTTATAGTACTACTTATCATCCCCAAACTGGAGGACAGACTGAACGGACTAACCAAATTCTAGAGGACATGTTGAGAGCTTGTACCCTGGACTTTGGAGGATCATGGGATGAACATTTAGCATTAGCGGATTTTTCCCACAACAACAGTTATCAAAGTAGTATTAGGATGGCACCTTTTGAAGCCTTATATGGAAGAAAGTGCAGATCACCTATTTTTGGTTTGAAGTAGGTGAAAACAAAGAATTTGCACCAGATTATATCCAGGAGCAGCAAAAGATTGTGTATATCGTCCGAGATCATCTGACAATAGCTCAGAGTAGACAAAAGAGTTATGCCGATCTTACTAGAAGGCAGTGGGAACCAGAATTGCAGGATATGGTCTATTTAAAGATTAGTCCAACTAAAGGGATAAAAAGATTCAGAGTAAAAGGAAAGTTAAGTCCCCGATACATTGTACCATTTAGAGTACTCAGTAAGAAAGACACAGTAGCTTTTGAATTGGAATTGCCCGAGATTTTATCTCAAGTGCACAATGTTTTCCATGTGTCTCAACTCAAGAAATGTCTGAAAGTGCCAGAGGAACCTATTGAGTATGAGAAGTTGAACATTCAACCAGATTTATCTTACGAGGAACAACTAGAAAAGATATTGTCTGAGGACTGGAAGAGACTAAGAAACAGAGCAATTAAGTACTGTCTAGTGAAATGGAAACATCATCCTGAACGAGAAGCAACGTGGTAGAAGGAAGATGATCTACGTCGAGACTACCCACATTTGTTCAGGTATCGTAGAAAAGAAACTTCGGGGTGAAGTTTAGTTTAAGGGGGAGAGGATGTAATACCCCATAGTTATAAGATTCGAGAGGGTAGAAATGGGAATTGTGCATCTTTGCATCCATGCATATTTGAAAAACCCGAATATTTGTGAAATGATAAGGATGTCGATAGCCGACAAACGTCGATGACATAGGAGCATGTCACTGACCAGTAGTCGAGATTCATCGATATAACCTAAGTCACTATTTCAAAACCCTAGTTTATAAAAGGGGTTGGTTATCATTTCTATAAACAAATTCAATCAAATGAAATTCAAAACTCAAATTTAAAATCCATAATTCTTATATATCTTATCTATATTCTTATTCTTAAACCCTAAAGAACACACTTTTTAAATTAAACCAATTCAAACCTTCATATTTCAAAAACAACATCTCATCTTATCTATTCATTTGAAAATTTTTATATCTTTTCTTTATTCTTTTCAAATTCATATCCCAAGTTAAACATGATCAACACTTGATCATGTTCATCATTTAAAACACATAATAAGATTCATTTCAAATGCAAAGTAATAAAAAGATTCACAATCTTGATGAACACATATACATTCACATCATTTCATTCCAAATATATTTCAACAACAATTCCAACTCAATATAATTCATTTACATCTGATATACATTCCAATTCCATTCCACATTCAAATTCAATCCATATTCATTCACAATTTAAATAAATACATATCAGATCCAAAATCTATCCATACACAACACATGATCTTCCAACATATACATGATCAACACTTACACCTAAATTCAAACCTTACAAGTGGATTTTTCCACAAATAAATTTACAACTGAAATTGAATAAATATTTACATCAGTTCTGTATACAAAAATATTACAGAAAAATAGAAATAAAATCCTAAGCTAAAATCTTCATAGCCATCCTTCAGAAACTTCATCCCTGCAAATCAAAATCATAATTCATAGAAAAGGAAATTGTGTTAAGATTAAAATGTAGCCAAGTACCTTAGTACTGGCTGTTTAATGTTAAAACTTGGCAGATTGCAAAACTCAATTAATTTGAGTTAGCAGATGGAAATAATACATTTATAAATCCAAAACCAACATCCTTGGCAACAAGATCATGCTCAACATTTTAGGCAACTGAAATAAGGGGCAAAGGCTTTAAAACCAGCATTTAAACTTAGGCAACCTGAGGGACATGCTAGTGAGCATATGAAAGCAATACAACACATCAAAGGCAACAATAAGACTTATATCTCCATTATCTGCCAAATTATTTAAAGAAACAAATCCTAATTAATTGGCATCACAATTATCATGGAAAAGATAATTGGACCCATTTTCTTAAAGCCCACATAGCATACCCATATCCAGCCCATATACCAAATCAAACCCATCATGTTTTCAGCCCAAATCCAATTAGTTACCTCATCCCTAAGGTAACAGGGATATGATTGCCGACTAGGGCAAGATAAACATGAGTGAGGTGGATAGATAAACGTTGGCACAGGAACTCTATAACTTTTCACCTTTCTTTACAAAGGGGGAAGAACTGAAATACTTTTCACTTAAAAATAATAACTCAAAGAAGCTTAAGTTAAACTTCTTAGCCGAATGCATATCTCTTAGAGCATTCTAGTGCTTAACACATCAGCACCTTGCAAATCCTATAATATAGGGCAGCCGTAGGAGCAAAGCCATAAATCAAATCACATATGTTCTTCATCAAGAACAACACCCACACAACACCACCAAAGCCATACACCCTTGAAGCAGCTAGAAGGAGCAGGCTAACCACAAGAAGCAGGCCATATGTGTCCAGAAGACCAAGCTACTCTTCTGAAGCAGATTATTACTGTGTGTGCAGAGAGGGAGAGCAGTAGCTAGCCCTTGCAATGACAGAGCCAAGCTTCAAGCATGCATTAGAGGGAAGTGTAGAGGAGAGGAGCAGTTGTTCAACTGAGAACAAGTGCTCAGCATGTTTCCATGCATTTAGAAGAGAGAGGAAGAGAGAATCATCTATGTTCTTATCAGTATCAGGTTCAATGTCGTGGTATTGTCGATTCTAGCCGGGATAGGGGTGCCATCCGGCTAGGTATACACGCCGACGGTAGAGAGAAGACGTGGGGGGAGGAACGTAGCGGGATTCCGGTGACGGGATTACACACAGTTTACCCAGCTTCGGATCACACGACGGTGACGTGATCCTACGTGCTGCTATAAATCACTATAAGGCAATATCGCCGGGTTACAATGATGTGTGTATAGCCTTGGTAGTATGAGGCTGTGGAGATTGTCTCTCGATCTGCCCTAAGGCGTCCCGTAGGCCGGCTTATAAAGGCGGCCGGGCCTAGGGCTTACAAGGAAAGTCTACCGACTAAGGGAATAGGAGTCCTAGACTAACACGGCTTAGTTGTCTTCGTCTTGTGCGCCAAGTCGGCTGGTTGCCGGGCCTCTGTCTTGGCTCCTCCTTAGCCGGCTGTGCCTTGTCCTTGCGCTTCAGCATACTGGGCCGCTCGGTAAGCCGGAATTCGGCTTACCACCACTATGGGCCACCCTATTATACTGTAATATGTACATGTCGAAGATACCCCTATTTGGTATATCCCCGACACTAGCCCCCGGAAAGTTTTGAGTTCTCCAGCGGCCGGCTTCTTCGACGGGCTTGAAGTAGTTTCGCCTTCGTCTGTCTTGTCTTGGTTTAGACCGATGTAGAACTTGAAGCTTTGCCGAAGAAAATAATCCGACATGTACTACCGAACTAACATCGTCTTAATTGCCATTTAAGACGGATTGACCAGGACGTCCGGACTGATCGATTTTTAATCGTGCCGGCTTATGTCCAATGGAACTCGTCCGATTTCCATGCTTCTGAAGTAGGCCGCGTCCGGTCTACTTTCAGAATTGAACTGTGCCCGCTGGTGCTAGCTTTATTCCATTGGGAACACAGTCAATTTGCATGTTTCAGAACCGAGTTTATTCCATAGTGGATGAAGAAAAAATCTCCGTCCAGGTGGATGTAGCCCCCGAGGCTCATGTCGGCTTATGAAGTAAGGCGGCATGAGACTCAGAAAATCCGATGCTTGTAGCCCCCGAGTGCCGGCTTGATGTAGATCGACGCAGCCCCCGAGCTATCTATCAAAACTGTAAGTTCCGACAGACTGTAGCCCCCGAGGCTCATGTCGACCTTATGAAATAAGACGGCGTGAGGCTTGATGAGAACATCTCACCGGGTAACAGGGCAATGCCAATCTGTTTAAAACCCAGGAGGCGGCTGAAGATAAGTCGTCTTGCAGGTGACGTCCTTGATGAAGCGGCAACAAAAACACCTGTAGAATAAACAATAACTGCATTAAGCTGTACTTTTAATACAAGCTAAACAATTGTAAGACCTAAGCCGACAGTTTTTTCAACAAAAACATTGGGTTGCAGATTATCTGCGGTCCGCCCTTAAGTTTTCTGGCTTATGCACTTTAGCCATATTTCGTGTGTTAGCAAACCTCCGGCACGGAACGTCTGCTGGGCAACAGGGATGAAATACCAAGCTGTTTAGACCCAGAACAAATGCCGGCTTTTGGTGCCGAAACACCTACTCAGGCGACCCAGCACATAAGCGATCAGATGAATACTCTTAGGCGGACAAAACATTAATTTGTAAGGCAACATGGCTAAAAAAGTATCAGAACATAACCACTAGCACGAAGCAAATTCGGGTTGACATTGATAGCTTTAGTATATATGATCATCGGGAAATAAAAGATGGCATGATCTCACAGAGCGAACCAGAATTTATTTCATGAGCATATATAATGTTAACGAGAGAATTGCTGAAAAACTTAGCTTTTTTGGTGCTCTTGGCGTTGATGACGCGTAAGCCGGGATGCAGCGATGAATAGGCCGCGACGACAATTAAGTCGGACTGCGATGGTGTGTATGCCGGGAAGGCGTGTCGTCCGTGACGTGTTGACGATGAAGTCGAAACACGATAAAGCCGACGACAGATCCGCCAAATCCGGCGAAAAAAATTCAACCGTGACGCGTTGCCGCGTAAGCCGAAACAGCGACAATGAATATGCCGTAAACACATCGTGCCACATTAGCAATTAAGCTAGAACGTGACGACGGGTAGGCAAGAACGCGAAAAAACATCATGTCACGTTGGCTATTTAAGCCGAAACACGACGATAATTACGCCGGAAAAGGCGTCATGTTCTGCTAACAATTAAGCAGGACACGAAAATAATTATGCTTAAAAAACATCGTCCGCGTCGACAATTAAGCCGAAACGCGATGACGGGTACGCCGAAAAGGTGTCTTGCCACGTCAGCAATTAAGCTGGAACGCGACGATAATCGCGCTGAAAAGGCAACACGTCACGTCGACGATTAAGCTGAAACTGAATAAACCAGACATGACGTATGCCGAATGCCGAAGCGAACCCGAGCCGAACATGATAAAGGCGACGATCGATTCGTCTAAGCCGGGCACCGGACCGAAGCCGGACACGTCAAAGTTGGCGAAAAATCCATCAAGGCCTGATGCGCCGACTTGATGTAGTCGATGATGATGACGCTTGCTTCCGGTGCAAGTACTAGTAGCTTTTTGGTTTACCACTAGCGGTCAAACAAAGCACGTACCAGCTGCACGTGTTTAGGCTGATATGCAGGTGGCCTCTATGATTTGCTTGATTAGCACTTTCTTTTCTTGGGAGCTCGACCGGAAATTTACTCCGTGATGAGAACTGATTGATCTGCTCGGGACTGCTCCTGCCGCTGCGTACGTGGCCTCCTGCCGTAAAGCGCATGAAATTTCCAACTCGACGCGTATGCAGACAACAACCAGCTACACGAGGAAATTCTGCAGATTTTATCAATCCGGCAAAAAATCTCAAGCTCGTAGAGCTAGTCAACTGCCTGCGTTGGGTGAAGTGGATGTCGGATGGCTGCTTGATTTTTGCCAGCAGGATAGAGGCCATATAGCCAATTTATGAGCATAATCAGAGCCACGCGCTTTCACGAGGCGACACCTTGAAGCCGGCGATTTGACCAGATGCGATCTGGTTGATGATGACGACTCTAAATGTGATGAAGTCGGAAAACGTCAACCAACGCGGCGGAAAACATCGCCTTCGTCGATTGGATCCGATCCGCACTTCACATGTATGATGTGAGTCGATCCGATGTAGCTTTGGGAGCGAAGCCAACCGCAACGAAGATGATGACGATGAATTTGTCGAACTGGATCAGCCGGATAGATCCGATCTAGTTGAAGATGTCGATGAAGGATCCCGCCCGGATCATCGCCTGGACGCCTCTCGCCCCACGGTGGGTGCCAACTGTCGTGGTATTGTCGATTCTAGCCGGGATAGGGGTGCCATCCGGCTAGGTATACACGCCGACGGTAGAGAGAAGACGTGGGGGGAGGAACGTAGCGGGATTCCGGTGACGGGATTACACACAGTTTACCCAGCTTCGGATCACACGACGGTGACGTGATCCTACGTGCTGCTATAAATCACTATAAGGCAATATCGCCGGGTTACAATGATGTGTGTATAGCCTTGGTAGTATGAGGCTGTGGAGATTGTCTCTCGATCTGCCCTAAGGCGTCCTGTAGGCCGGCTTATAAAGGCGGCCGGACCTAGGGCTTACAAGGAAAGTCTACCGACATAAGGTAATATGAGTCCTAGACTAATACGGCTTAGTTTTCTTCGTCTTGTGCTCCAAGTCGGTTGGTTGCCGGGCCTCTGTCTTTGCTCCTCCTTAGCCGGCTGGGCCTTGTCCTTGCGCTTCAGCATACTGGGCCGCCCGGTAAGCCGGAATTCGGCTTACCACCACTATGGGCCACCCTATTATACTGTAATATGTACATGTCGAAGATACCCCTATTTGTTATATCCCCGACATTCAACATGATTTTGTTAAGGCAAGGTGAAGGCAAGTGCATATCTGTTCTTATTTAATTCACACACATGCCAGAGCACCAAGTAATTGATGCAACTGAGCATAGCACATCAGTGCACTAGAAGAAGCACATGAAAGTATAAAAAGAGGATTTTCCAAAGCTAATTCATAGCTAGCTTATGTGTAACTCCAGTGGAGGCATCACAGCATGCACAACTATATTTCTTAGCCACAGAGATTATTCCACACTTGCACAGAGCACCGAACACAGCTACATCATGATATCAAGCCCCAAACCCTAATTCTTTTCATCAAATCTTTATATATGCTATCTAAATAATTCTCCTAAATTTATTCTTCACAACACACTTAATAATAAAGCACTAAACCATCTAAACACAACTAAAGCATCTAAACACAAGTAAATCATCATCAACAGAGCATGTCCAGTGCATAAGCATGATTTTGCTAAGTGCCAGTGAGGAGAGCATGCGCAGCATAGTAGCTAGGTTAGACTAGAGAGATCTAGAGGGGAGATGAGAGTAGAGAGAAGAAGGAGGAGGAGGAAGAATCATACCGTGCGCCCAAGGTCGTAACGACATGACGACGAGGCAGTGCCCGTGTGGTCATGGAGGAGGACCAGGGGAGAAGCGCACCACACACCAGCACTATGGTGGCACGGAGGCGAGCTCCACACCAACACATCGGAGCAGCTCGGCAGCGGGAGCACGACGGCGACGTCTTGCTGCAATCAAAACCCTAATTAGGGTTAGGATGCGCTCGACCACGTCGGAGATGATGGAGTGAATCCTTTGGGTAGAGAAGGAAGAGCGGAGCGGGATCTGTCGTTTGCGCTCAACGGCGGTGGTAGAGACGGCCGGAGGAGGCCGAAATCGCTCGGCGACGGCGGCGGTGACCGGAGTCGCGAGAGAGAGAGAGAGAGGGGAACGGAGTCGCGAGAGTGAGAGAGAGAGAAGTGAGGAACGGGTTCGGTCGGTTGGACCGAACTGGTACGGGTTGACTTGGTTCAACCAAGTACCCGAGGGCATATTTGCAATTTATGAAAATTGCAGAGTTTAAATCAAATACAAATTAAATACAAATTCAAACAAATTTTTGAACCCAAAATAAAAGCCCTAAAAATACAATAAAAATATGTTTTCCACTTAAAATTTTACAAGGAATTTGAATATAATTTGTCTAGTATTTATTGAAAAGTTTTTCTTGAGTGAAAATTTTAAAGATCCTTAAGTGGAAATGATTTGAATTATTTTCAAAAATTAAGTTTTCAAAAAGATTTTCTTGAGAATAATTCATAGATCCTTAAGTGGAAATGAATTGAGTTATCCTCAATTATTTCAAAGATCCTTAAGTGGACATGATTTGAAATATTTATAAAAATTAAATTCAAGGATCCTTCAGTGGAAATGAATTGAATTATTTTCAAAAACTATTTTCTAAAAAGAAAATGCTATTAAGAAAATTGTAATAAGGTTCTAACTATTGAGTTGAACTTTATTATTAAATTGTAGATGATTATTTGATGCAACATCTTAGGTAAAACACACCAAAGAAAAATAATGCAAGTAAAAATCTTTAAAAAGATTTATAAATCATTAAAAATCAAATAGGGGGGAAATATTTTAAAACCAAAAGCAAAAGTCATATCATTTATGCATAATAGCATAATTGGATCTTTAAACATTGTCTTACCAAGACAATGATGCTGATTTCAGAACACGAGGGTCTCGAGTCGTCGGAAGCTTTAGACTGCACTACTTGTCAGTCTCAAGGCAAGTTCATTCTTGCATACTGCTTGAAATATTTTTATCAAACTATTTACAAAGCTATTATTACTTCTCTTGACTTGCATAAAAAAGAAAAACTATTTTTGAATGATGTGAATTGATATATATATATATTATTGTGTGGCTGGCGATGGAACAAATGGTAAGATGAATAGGTCCGGTGTTCCATCATATGGGAAAGTATATACCTAGTATTAATAACCCATGTCCCAGTGATCCTTTCTCCATAGTGAAAGCATCATCCAACGGACTTAGTATGGGATGGCTAGTCAGAGGGTTTTTCCTTCGTTCACACATCCTCGGCATGCCTACGCCGGGTTGGATCGTTGCGGCGGTCAACAACATGGAAGTGTGTCATCTTCCTGCTCGACGGGGTAATTGGTGGGGAAGCTCGGGAAGGGTGATGGGTATGCGTGGAACATGATTACCCTACCGCATAATAAACGGGTGGATGTGTAGTGTGTGGAGGAGCTCCCCATGGCTAGATTCCCTGAGCCTTAGCTATAACACTCATGGAGTGTAAAGAGAGCATTAGAAAAGGCAAGCCAACTGTTGGGTAAAGTGATGCGGCTCTACAGAGTCAAACAAACAAATTGTGGCAGTCACATCCATGTTCCCGGATTGGAACTACGTGAACGAGGCGGGATACGAGTCCCATTTGGATTCAGACAACCCGTGGAGGTTGTGGACATAGTTTTCCAAAATAAAATCAATCTTTTCAAGAAATGTTGTACAAAAACTTGCATTATGTCTATGACTTATGGTCATGAAAGTAGTTAGTGCATGAAACTCCTTATCTCTATATATACTGAACTTGCTGGGTAACGCTGTTACTCACCCTTTCCTATTTGAAACCATGCTTAGACTTCGATGATACAATGAGTGAAGCCTACGAAGTCAACACTACCTTAGTTGAATATATTTCCCTATGGAAGGATGACGTTGCAGTTTTTATGAATTTCTGTTTGTAATATATAGCAATGTGTAATCAAATTGGACCCGCAATGTTTCTGTTGTACTACTCTGAGAGATGTAATATTTACGGATAAGTCCTTCTGTAAATGTTATGTTAACGACTTGTATACTACAATATGCAGTGGTGTGTGGGGTCACCACATGGACCTCTGATATGTACCACTTGTCCGTAGCCTTTGGTAAAGAGAACACATTTGAATCTTTCAGTGTACATAGCCATTGGTAAAGAGAACTCATTTGAGTCTTTCATTGTACGCTGTGAAGATATGTCACTGGAATTTTCATCTGATACTACTGAAAAATCAACATCATTGGATGTTGCTCCCAACTTGTAATAAATAAAAGGGAGTTTTGTATAGTTTCACACACAAAAATTTCTGGTACTTATTCAGATTAATAGCTAACTGGAGAAACTCAACGTGTGAAATAACATATCCATAGAACAGACAAACGGATCATGTAAATAAGCAAGTTCATACCTGTAAAGTGAAGAAGGATCTGTAATGTGTTCTTTACCCCATGGTACATAAACTTTCACATTCTATCGGCTGGCCAATTTTGCATGTATATGTTAATCTGCTATGCTGCTACATTCACTACTGGTTATGAGATGAACTGCAAGCTGATGACGGAATAAAATAAAAAAAATTAGGGAAAAAAATCACCGTGATGGTGATTTTTTACGTGCTACTCACTCCATGACAAAATAGTTGAATATATAGGTTTATTCTAATTAAGTTTGATAGAGTTTATAGGAAAATGTGTAAATTCCTACAACATCACGTCTCTATATGTTGTATCTTGTAGGGTAGGAGCAGCACCATGATGGTGATTTTTTACGTGTTACTCCCTCCATGACAAAATAATTGAATTTATAGGTTTATTCTAAGTTTGACAGAATTTATAGGAAAATGTGTAAATTCCTACAACATCACGTCTCTATATATTGTATCTTGTAGGGTAGGAGCAGCACCATGATGGTGATTTTTTACGTGTTACTCCCTCCATGACAAAATAATTGAATTTATAGGTTTATTCTAAGTTTGACATAATTTATAGGAAAATGTGTAAATTCCTACAACATCACATCTCTATAGTAGCATATATATTGTATGATGAATCTAATAAAACTAAATTGGTGCATAAATGTTGATATAATTTTGTATAAGCTAGGTCAAAATTAAAATAGTTTGACTTAGGACAAATGTACCTTAGTTATTTTATAACCGATGGAGTATCTTCTAAACTAACTGGTATATGTCACGTTCAATTCATGTGGCATGAGCGTTGAAACAGGCAAAGATGAACCATAGGAAAAATGTTGAATAGCTCACATGAAACAAGAAGCTCGAGCGACACAACCATGTCTGGGCTTCGGTGCGGCTAGAGGTCAAGGTTTTCCAAATCCAGACGGGGTCACCGTGTCGTGGTTTTCCAAATCCAGACAGGAATCTGCATATTTTTTGGCAGCGTGAGTTTCTTTTTTTTCCTTTTTTGAAGCTGACTCGTGCTAAATGATGTAGGATATTACTATCTTCATTTCAAATTATAAGATATTTTAATTTTTTTCGAAATCGCGTGTATCTAGTTGCGTTTATGTTTATTATTTTAGCTAGACTGCAATCCACATTAAAATATTTAAACCATTTTCTAATTCAAAACAGAGGGAGTACTATCTTAGGGTATTGTGCATATTCTTAACAAAAAAATGTCGTAAATTTGCATCGAATTGAAACAAATTGACATCGCAGTTCGTGGAGCGGTGGTATAGCTGGCCAAACGGGCCGGCCCGGCACGGCACGGCCCGTGCCACGCACACGACAACGACACAGCCCGTTAGGCACGTTTAGTATTCGTGCTGTGCCGGGCCGGCCCGCGTGCCGCGGCTGCACTTCCACCACGGCCCGTTAGGCACGGTTAAGGCCCGTTAGGACCGATTATGGCCCGAAAATATGTAAAAATATCTAAAAAAATAAAAAAATAGGTAAAAAAAAAAAACAAATCATGCCCGTGCCGGGCCGGCCCACGGGCCTCAAATCGAAGTCAGGCACTGGCACTAATGGGCCCGTGCCGTGCCGTGGCCCGTTAAGATCCGTGCCGTGCCATGCTTGGGCCGGGCCAAAATCCCGTGCCTCGGGCTGGCCCGTTTAGCCCGGCCCGTTTGGCCAGCTATAAGCGGTGGCCTCGTGGACTAGAAGACGTAAAGACGTAAACCGCTTTGTAGCTGGATTAGCGTAAACTGGGTTGGGCCTGGAGTTCGACTCGCTCCGCAAGAAAGAAAAAGGAGAACCACAAAACAGAGAGAGAGAGAGGGCACACTGCACACAGCCGCAGCCAGCACCTGACCAGACCCAGACGAACCCGATCTCTCAGACGAGCGAAACCAAACCAAATCCCCTCTCGCGAATCGATGGACGGATCCCACGCGAACGCGGCGGCGCCGGCTGCCGGAGGAGGAGAGGGGACGCAGAGGACCCTGTAAGCTTCTCCTATTGTCCGATCTGGTTCTTCTATGTTCGTTTCCTTCGGTACTCGCGTCGCGCCGCTAGGGTAGAGAGGGGCAGCCGATCCGGCGGGTTTTCCTGTACACGCGCGATATCGTCTAGGACGGGAAGTGCGCCGAGCGCGTCGTCCACGGCGCTGGGGGAGAGGAGAGAGGGCCCTCGCCGACCCGGCCGCGCCGGAGGCGGTAGCGGAGGAGGAGGCAGTAGAGGCGCCGCCTCCGCCGCGGGGACGTGCAGCGCGGAGGCTGGAGTCGCGCGGTGGTTGGGGATCGGCGGAGGTCCTGCTCCCAGGAGCGGCGGAGTCAGCGGCGGGCGGGGCTAGGGGGCCGCCGCTGCGTCCGCCTCACCCTCGCGCCATCATCGCTCCCGTTCCCGTCCTCCCGCTCTAGGAGGTCGCGGCCAGCGCTACCCGTCGGCGGACGCGATCGAAGTCGCCGCCGCGCCCCAGCTCGCCCTCCACCTCCACCCGCCAGGTCCGGATCCATCTAACCCTGCTTCCAGATGGTCGGAACTGCTCGTGTTCGATTATTGGACTGCTCATGTGCGGAGTGGGTGATTGCTAGATTCCGTTCGAGGTTCAATATGTTCGGATACAGGAGTTTAGCTCGTTTCGATCTCCTGTAGAGATTAGACATACTATAGAGGCTGCACAAAATCTAGAGAAAACTAGATTTAATTTGTTTCATGCTAATAGTAAAAAAATGGGCAGACAGAGTTTGGAAGTCCTAGTAGCAGTAGTGTTTTACCTGTTCATATCCAGGACCTGTCATCTGAAGATGAGGGTGTGGATGTCGAGGATTACGAGCTTATTGAGTGTATGAAGGGGCTAGCTAGTATTATGAGTAAGAGTAATTCGTTAGGAAGAAGTTTTGGTAGAGGTAGAGGCAGGAATTTTTGCACTGGCATACAGTTGTTTTGATGGCGGTAATATTTTTTCTAGGATCTGTTTTTGACAGAATTAGTGGTAGACATGTTTTATCTTGGTTTGTTTTGCCCCTTCTGTTTTTTTATCCTCTTTGTTTTCTGAAATTATTAACTAGAGAACTGTCTGATCACTCGCCTTTGGTGGTAGATTTTGGTTTGAGTACAGTAAAGTTAACCTTTCAAATTAGAATTATGTTGGTTTTTAAGGGTTGATTTGGTAGAGGTGGTTACCATAGTATGGCACGGTTATTACACTGGTAGAGATAATATAATATTACTGTGTGGCAATATAGAGGTAGGAAACTTAGGAAAACTCTTAAAGGGTGGAATTTGAACTTTGTGTGGCTGTATAAAAAGAAGAAGAAAGTTTTAGTAGATGCTATAGATGATATAGATAGAGAGTGAAGATTTTGGCCTATCTTCAGATAAATATTTTCTTAGAAAAGATTTAGTAACTCAGTTGCATAAGATCTATAAAGAAGAAGAGCTGATGTGATTCCAAAGAGCAAAAGGAAGAGAGATCCTAGAAGGATGATGGGACGATAGTGTGAACAAGTGAAAGGAGATGAGCAATGCACCGTAGTGCTTGTCATTGTATTACTCAGCTTATATAGTTTACAGAGTACAGCCGTTGTGCGAACGTGCACAGGTGGTGATCGTGGCGCTAGTGCGCTTACAGGGGGAGGACATGGTCGTGTACAGAGAGGACCAGGTCAGCTACCAGTTGTCCGTTTACACCCCGCCGCAGTTTGAGCGTCCGGTGGTCGGATGCACAAACTGGAACGAAATTCTTCGAAAGCAGCAGTGGGGAGTCCCTTGGTCATCACGTCGGCGTACTGTTGCGATGTGGGAACATGGAGTACACGGAGTTGTCCAAGTGCGACTTTCTCCCGAACGAAGTGTATGTCGAGTTCAATGTGCTTGGTCCGCCGGTGATGAACTGGGTTGGCCGCCATGTACACACTGGAGATGTTATCACAGTAGACAACGGTGGCCGTCGGAATGGTGACGCGGAGCTCACCAAGCAACTGGCGAAGCCAGCAGCACTCGGCAACGACGTTAGCGACGGCACGATATTCGGCCTCTGCGCTGGACCTGGACACCGTGGGCTGGTGCTTCGAGGACCATGAGATCAGGGCGTCGCCGAGGAAGACGGTGTAGCCGGACGTCGAGCGGCGCGTGTCGGGGCAGCCGGCCCAGTCTGCATCCGAGTAGGCGACGAGGTCCAGTGTCGGAGAGCGATGAAGATGCAGTCCGTGTGTAGTCGAGCCGCGCAGGTACCGTAGCACGCGCTTCACCAGCGCGAGATGCTGATCACGAGGATCGTGCATATGGAGGCAGGCTTGCTGGACCGCATACGCCATGTCGGGACGCGTCATCGTGATGTACTGTAGCGCGCCGACGAGGCTTCTGTACTCAGAGGGATCAGCTACGGGCGCGCCGTCAGAGCTGGAGAGCTTGGCTCGTGTGTCCATTGGTGTCGGAGCAGCTTTACACTCGATCATGTTGGCTCGATCAAGCAGTTCCTCAGCGTACTTGCACTGCGACAGGAAGAAGCCTGAACTGCTGCGTGTGACGCTGATGCCGAGGAAGTAATGCAGCGGGCCGAGGTCCTTCATGGAGAATTCGGCGAAGAGTTGCTGCTGGATGAGCTGGAGAAGCTGGCTTGACGAGGCGGTGAGAACGATGTCGTCTACGTAGAGGAGGAGGTACGCTGTGCCGCCGTCGTGGAGGTAGACGAACAAGGACGGATCGGAGCGCGCCGCCGTGAAGCCGACCGTGCGGAGGAAGGCGGCGAACCTGTCGAACCAGGCACGGGGCGCCTGCTTCAGCCCGTACAGTGATTTGTCAAGAAGGCAGACGTGGTCGGGTTGAGTGTCGTCGACGAAGCCGGCAGGCTGTTGGCAGTAGACGCGCTCTGTCAGGTGGCCATGGAGGAATGCATTGTTCACGTCCATCTGGTGGACATGCCAGTCATGCGACGCGGCAATGGTGAGGACGGCGCGGATGGTTGCAGACTTGACGACGGGACTGAACGTCTTGTCAAAGTCCACACCCGGCCGTTGAGAGAAGCCGCGCACCACCCATCTGGCTTTGTACCGCTCTAGCGTTCCGTCGGCCTTCAGTTTGTGCCGAAAGAGCCACTTCCCGGTGACGATGTTGGCGCCGGGCGGGCGTGGCACTAGCTTCCAGGTATTGTTCGCCATGAGCGCCCGATACTCCTCCTGCATAGCTGTTAGCCAAAATGGATCGCGTAGGGCCGTGCGCACAGTTTTTGGAACAGGTGAGATGGCAGGTGATGTGGCGAGGTGAGCATACTTGGGATTTGGTTGGAAGATGCCGTTCTTGCCTCGGGTGATCATGTGATGCGTAGGCACGAGAGGTGCAGCAGCAGGTTGGGGACTGGGTGTGTTGGGCATTGTCGGGGCAGATGGAGGCGAGAGGTTTGGTGGACTTGGTGGTGACGACGGTGCGGCAGTGGAGGGCGAGCTGATTGGACTGTGGGTTGCAGGTTGCAGGTTACGGGTAGCAGCTACAGGTGGCCTGAAGGTGTCGTCAGTTTCAGACAATTGGGTAGGGGCGCTGGTTTGACTGTAGGGGAACGAAAATTCGTCGAAGAAAACGTGGCGAGAGATCAACACTCTGCCCGTCGATCGGTTGTAACATCGGTAACCTTTATGATCAGGGGAGTAGCCTAGGAAGACACACGGTGAGGAGCGAGGTGCAAGCTTGTGTGCAGCAGTGGCTGCTGTGTTTGGGTAGCAGAGGCATCCGAAAACGCGAAGGTTTGTGTAATCTGGGTGAGTGCCATACAGAAGAAAGAATGGGGTGTGGTTGCGACGAGGACGGCACGGTCGTCTGTTCAAGACAAAGGTGGCAGTGTTGAGTGCTTCGACCCAGAACGTGAGCGGCATGGAGGCATGAGTGAGCAGGGCACGAACAGTGTCATTCAGAGTTCTCAGAATTCGTTCAGCTCGACCATTTTGAGGGGAAGTGTACGGACATGACATGCGGAGGGCTATCCCTTCTGAAGCAAAGAACGCTCGGGTGGAGTGATTGTCGAATTCTCGGCCGTTATCAGTTTGTAGTGTCTGAATTTGTAGGTTGAACTGACGGCCTATGAAGGTTTGGAAGGAGTGTATTGTGGGGAGAGCGTCAGACTTAGCGCGCAGGGGAAATGTCCAAGCAAAATGGCTGTAATCGTCAAGCACAACTAAATAATATTTGCAGCCTGATAAACTTAATACAGGTGAGGTCCAAATGTCACAATGAACTAGCTGAAAAGGGAAATATGATATATGCTGCGAATCAGAAAAAGGTAATCTAGTGTTTTTGCCTAATTGACATGCATGACAGGTATGGGATGGTGCAGCGACAGTAGATGGTGCGGCTTGTCGGAGAACGGTCATCAGAGCGTCGCGTCCTGGGTGGCCAAGACGATGGTGCCAGAGATCCACGGCGGCGGCGGCGAGGTTGTGGTGGGTGGTTGGTGCTGTGACAGGGTAGAGGTCGCCGCCGTCATCACATCGGAGAATCACCTTCTTTGTTTGCCGTTCCTTAACAGAAAAGCCAAGATGATCAAACTCAACGTTAATTGGATTATCACGGGTTAAAGCTTTGACAGATATGAGATTTTTTATGAGGTTGGGACTGACTAGAACATTGTGAAGGGAGAGAGGTTTGGAAGAGGTGGGGATTTGTTGGTGGCCGGTGTGCGTCACGGACAGAGACGATCCATCGCCAACAACTATACGAGAAGAAGTAGTAGGACGAGCAGATGCGAGCATACCTGAGGACGAGGTCATATGCGCCGTAGCGCCAGTGTCGAGGTACCATTCGCCGCCCGCCGGAGGTGGAGGCAGCGACTGCTGCACTGACATGTTGTTCAGTGCTTGGACGAGTGCAGACTGAGCCCAAGCTGGAGCTGCAGACGCGCCGTGTGGAGAAGGCACGCCGTAAGGAGCAGGGGCGCCGTAGTAAGGCGGCGGTGTGCCGTAGTGGGCCGCCGTGCCGGCGAACGGTGATGGTGCACCGGGGCGGGCGCCGAGGATGCCGGACCCGGGGGCGTGCGGACGCCAGGGCATGGCCCAGGCGTGGACCATGCCGGTCCATGGCGCAGAAGACGGGGTGGGCGCCGCGGCTTGGCGTGGAGCACCCGAGCTGCTGCCCCCGCCGTAGTTGTTCGCCGGCGCTTTCCCCTTGCCCTTGTTGCGGCCGTAGTTGTTGTGACGGTTGCCACCACCCCCGCCGGAGTGGTTTCCAGGGTGACTGCCAGAGCCGCCGCCGCCTGGTGCAGGGGAGCGGGAGGCGTGCAGCGCTGTGTCGGTGGAGCCGTCAGTGGTCGCAGCCTGGCGACTCTCCTCGAGGAGCAGGAAGGCGCGGCAGGCGAGGAAGTTGGGGAGGGGGCGCTGCATGGTAAGGATGGGAATGGCATAGTGGAGCCGGGGTGCAAGCCCGCGAAACATGTTGAGAACCTGATCCCGGTCGGAGATGTACTCGCCGAAGTCAGCCAGCCGGTCGGCGCACTCCTTGAGGCGTCCGAAGTAGTTGATGACAGAGGAGACGCCTTGGTCGATGCGGCGGAAGTCCGTGGCGAGGAGGACGACCTGGTGCTCGGCGTTCTCCAGGAACAGCGTGGCGATGGAGGCCCAGACCTGTGCTGCCGTCGCGTTGCGCTGATGCACGAGCCCGAAGATCTCGGGGCTGATCCTGTTGTACAGCCACGACACGACGTAGGCGTCATCCTGGAGCCAGTACGCCGCCGGCGCGCCCGGAGGGTCGTGGATGTGGTCGTTGACGCCGGTCGTGGTGAACGCCACCTCGAAGAGAGTGCGCCACTGCGTGTAGTTGGGAGGCTGCAGCTGGAGGACGATGGGGACGCGCTGGTTGATGAAGATCCCGGCGAGTGGAGAAGCGAGGGCCGCCGCCGCCGCCGAGGGAGAGTCGATCGGCGCGCCGAGCTGCAGGGTACCGCCCTGCGAGGCGCTGGCGATGGCGGTCGGGGTGAGCAGTTCGCGGGCAGTAGGAGGTGGGGCCTTGAGAGGGGTGTGAGGGCCACGGCTGATTGGGGGAGGAGGTGGGTTGGGCGCGGCCATGGCGCCGGTGCAGAGCAGAGCAGCGGAAGGATTCTATAGGCTTAGGAGATGATGAGCATCTGATACCATGTGAACAAGTGAAAGGAGATGAGCAATGCACCGTAGTGCTTGTCATTGTATTACTCAGCTTATATAGTTTACAGAGTACAGCCGTTGTGCGAACGTGCACAGGTGGTGATCGTGGCGCTAGTGCGCTTACAGGGGGAGGACATGGTCGTGTACAGAGAGGACCAGGTCAGCTACCAGTTGTCCGTTTACAGATAGAAGGTGATAAGAAGACAAACGTTCGCCTGGCGTTTCGCAGCGCGGTGCAGCGGCTACCAAAGTGTGCTCAGAGGTGTTTCGGAAAACACATGGATGGTGCCCGTTCACGAGGAGGATTGGCGTGGGTTGAAAAAAGAAGGATAAGAAGTCTTACTGAAGCTTGTTGGTTGGTGATCCTGTAGGTTTGGAGCAGCGTGAGAAAGCTGTAGTAGTTTAGTTTGTGTTGGTGTTCGTCGGTCTTCCTGGGAGTGAAAAACTTGTAATGCGTTGGAGTTTTGGTAGGGGTAGAGTAGCAGGAGAGGTGCGCTCAGGGGAGGGTGTTTCCCTGGGCGCGTGGAAACACAACCGGAAGGGACGGAAAACGCTGTGTTATCAGTTTTCAAATA
The DNA here is from genome assembly GCA_012064385.1 of Puccinellia tenuiflora. NCBI lineage: Eukaryota > Viridiplantae > Streptophyta > Magnoliopsida > Poales > Poaceae > Puccinellia > Puccinellia tenuiflora. Next base: position 191,250 of record QRDG01000478.1, on the reverse strand, counting down.
ATTGAAAATTGGGAGCCGTTGGCTCTTTCTTTCAAAAAAAAAAAATCGTCTAGGACGGCGGCGGCGATGGCGGATTCCGGGCCGAGCTGCCGCACTGAGAATCCATGGCCGGTAGGTTCCAGCACGGCTCCGGACCGATCCCAATCGGCTAGTCCGAAACCCTAGGGCCCCTAGTAGCGGTGGTCTTGGTCACTGGCTGGGGGGATTTAGTGCAGCGAGGTTTGCCCTGGCCGACCTGCTCTTGCCTTCTCCATCCGCAGGCTTTGGCTCCCTACCCCATTAACTTGTTAGACTCTCTAGGAATTTAGCTCCAGTGATTTTATCAGTCGACGCTGCAAATTTTAGGAGTATTTCTCTGTTTTAATTTACTTAATGCGTCCATGTGCAAGCCCCAGTACCTCAAATTTGACAATCTGTTTGTGGAATTTACAAGCTTTTTGGCCATTTTTTATATTATCTTTGTGAACTTGACCTGATATTAAAAAATCAAAATCAGTAGTGTAACAGAGGATTGAATTGCAGCTATTGATATGTGGGCATTGCTGCCTTCAGATCCAGTACTCATATGAATACCAGTGTTTTTTTTTCTTTGTCAATTATTAGTTACTAACTTAGTCCCTCACTCCCTCTTACAAACACTGGGCATGCCATTTACCATCTGGACTCATCAATGGACCTTTTTTTAGAGAGCTGCAAGATCCTTGCATATATTTTTATTACTAAGCAAAAAATTAGTGAAAATACAATAGAATCTACATGTCAAATGGTGAGACATTCAACAAATTTCAAAACTGTTCATGATGTGTATCCAATGCTGCTGTTCTCAGATTTTTTATACTTATAATAGTTAGCTTGTATTACCCAGGCTTCGAAAACTGCCAGCCTCTGCCACTCATTGTTACTTTGGTAGCAATATTTAGGTGATAATGATGCTCTTTGCGATGTGATTTTTCTTGTGGAATCATCCTTTCAAAACTGGGTTTTGTCAATTGAGAATAATTTAACTGTCGCATGCTTAGGTTCATGATTTAGAATGATGGTGTGTACTTCCTTATTTGTGAACTGTAGGCAGCGCTTGTTAAAGAATTCTTTACTTTGATAGAGTGGACGAAAGTTTTGTGTTAATATAAAAGCCTCTAGGCAGACCAGCTTATAATTAACCAGCCCAACAAATATATTGCGTTTTGTAATTGTCCAAGATGGTGATAGCAATCTTGTGCATGGTATTATTTTTCCAAGACCAAGCTTTCTCTTGGTGTGCAAGTGCGACTTTTTTCACGGCTTCTTTCATTAAATTTATCTACACGTAGTTAACTCTAGACATTGTATTACATCAACAGGAACCCCTACGTGACTGGTAACTCAGTGATTGCAATGAAATACAAGGATGGTGTGATCATGGCATGCGACACTGGAGGTTAGTTGTCACCGCTGCACAGTTAAATATAGTTGCGCCAACTAGGAGATTCATTATCTAATTCCTTGTGCAGCTTCCTATGGGTCAACTTTGCGGTACAAGAGCGTGGAGCGTATTAAGGCAGTTGGTAAGCATAGCCTTATTGGAGGGAGTGGGGAGTTCAGTGACTTCCAGGAGATTTTGCGCTATTTGGATGAGTTAACGTAAGTTACCTTGAATGGTTAGCTCATGTTTTTCTTCGCTCTGCTATGTAAAATCCATGTGACATCTTCACCCCCCTTCTTTTTCAGTTTGTCTGATCATATGTGGGATGACGGGAACTCACTGGGCCCCAAGGAAATCCACGCCTACCTGACAAGAGTAATGTACAACAGACGCAATAAGTTTGACCCTCTGTGGAACTCCCTGGTCCTAGGTGGAGTGAAAAAGGGCCCAAAGGGTGATGAGAAGTATCTTGGCATGGTATAAAATCCATTCAAACAATTGTACTGTTCCTTGCTGCTGCCGGTTTGTCAGCATCTTATCTTATCCCTAACATTTGGTGTTCAGGTTAACATGATTGGTACACACTTTGAAGAGAACCACATTGCCACTGGATTTGGGAACCATATGGCAGTCCCAATTCTTCGCGGTGAATGGCGTGAGGACCTGACTTTTGAAGAAGCTGTTAAGCTGGTTGAGAAGTGCTTGCTGGTTCTGCTGTACCGTGACCGGTCATCTATCAACAAATTCCAGGTGTGAACTTGCCCTTCTCAGTGAACCCACTAACGCCTAGGCAGAAATTTAGACAGGTTTCATTTAACTGCTGCCGAATTGTTCTCGAATGACAGATTGCCAAGATCACGACCGAGGGATCGACCATCTACCCGCCGTACGCCCTGAAGACCAACTGGGGCTTTGCCGCCTTCGAGAACCCTTCAAAGGGTGCTGTAGGGACATGGTAGATTTCTGCATGCGGTGGCCATGAGCTACGTAATGAAGCAAAAACTCAGCGGCTGTAACGGTTTCAGCCCCCGTGGGCGTTTGATCCGAACATGACTGGAACTCCACATTTGCTCTGTATGACATGTTATATGATTTAATTTCAAGCCTTGTGAACGTTAAGCCAGTATCTCGTATGATAATGTGTCTTAATTGCTTTTGTGTCGATCTTTATTGCTTTTATGAGCACTGGCCAAGGGTGCCTATTCCCAAATTTGTGCTCCATTCTACTCCCTCCGTTTTTTTTAATGTAAGACGTTTTAGAAAGCTAAATGTAAAGAGGTAGTATATGTCATGGCTGCCCGTTTTGTATTCGAATTAGCCCCGTTTTTTTCTCTTCTAAAGAAAATGTCCAGTTATGTAGTTATAATTATCGCCTCTCTGTCCTTGGATTCTGCATCGTTCTCCTATGTCAGTATTTCACCCTGGAGGCTGCTGCATGCGTTCGCCAAGGCATCGCCAGCGGCAGCAGGATGCATCGCGGCAGGCCGGCAGCCCTCAAATCTGTCACTCTTGTTCCTTCGTTCGCCTGGATGATCGCCGCTACTGCTCTTGTCCGTGGCCGCTCTCGACATGGTTTATTGCCCACTACAGAGCGGAGTCCAGGCTTGGTTCGCCATGTCAGTCGAAATGTCGAATTGCATGTCCAGTTCGAATACTAAGGTCGAAACACCCACTGAGCTAAACTAGAGCTAAGCCAGGCAGCTAGCTTGCAGTCAGTCAAACCAGGATGATCGATTCTCGCGGGCTATGCAGCTGCCGTTGGAATTGTTAGATATATAAGATACGATCTCAATCATCATAGAGCTCTATCTATCCAATGCAAATACTGGAACCTATATAGCAGGATTAGATTGATGGACGGCGTCGACAAGGCTGTCCGTTTGCTCACCGAGAAACTTCTTCATTCTGACATAGTATTAGATTACTGGCAAGAAGGCCGCCCACATCTTGGGAGTGATGTTTTCGCTCCCGAGCTAACAATCTCCCGCTCGAATAAAAAAATCAAAACAAATATAAAATATTTCAAAAAATTCTAATCTTTTTTTTGGTGATGAAATTACACGTGTTTTACTTGGCTACCAAGTTTCGCGATGAAATGACACGTGTATTGATTTGTGCGAAAAAAAAAACAAAATCAGTGCTCTTAAAAAATATTTTTGAAATCCTTTTTTGATCACTGATTTGTTTTTTCACCAATAGCATCAAACACGTCATTTCATCACGAAACTTGGTCATATTTAGAAAACATGAATATGTTCGTCACCAATTGTTTTATAATTTTTTTGAAAACATTTTACTATTTTTTTAAAACAATATTTGGGCAGGAGCATATGTGAGCTCGGGTGCCAATGTGGATTTCCGCCACATCTTCCCCAACTTTTCATATTTGCCAGATAAGAAGACCATATTTGAACATCTTTTCCAGATAAAGGAAAATATATTAATATCAATAAGATATACTAACCTAACTCTTTTTTTAAATAATTACCGTTGGGTGGAGAGAAGGTTCCCACCCAAATCAGTTGCTTCAAAAAATGGAGGGATGATCGCACTCCAACCCCGCATCCTCCTGAGCACCTACGTCGCTGCCGCCGCTGCGAGCACCTCCTCATCCTCTGTGCCGAGTGCCTCCTCCTCCTTCGTATGGTTGATCTACACCACCACGTTATCCCCTCCCGTTCAGTCAAATTTATATTCGAGAAGTTTGTAAAATGTATTCGGTCTAAAACTAAAAGTTTTAACATTTTGTTTTCAAATGTAAATGGAGTTTGTATGATAAAAAAATAAAATATAAAAAAAGAAATTTAAAGGCTTAAGTTTAGGGAGTCCGACTTTTCACACAGCCTTCGGAGGCTCCAAAGGAACATGGTACCCGCACTCGAGCGAGTTGAACTCAGGACCCCGGGTGGAATCATCGATGTAGATATCGCCGTTGCGAGTCGTCATGCGACCCATCGCAATGGAGACGCCGCCCGGAAGAACTTCTCGTGGAAAGATCACACCCGTGGCCATAGGCCCCACGGTGGGCGCCAACTGTTGTCACGACAAGTGTCTACTTTGGGAGACGGATTTGTGGAGCCATGGCAACTTGGTGGTTTGAGGAGGAATGACTTGGGAGATGGATTAACCAGGTTTGGCCCCTCGTATTGAGGTGAAGACCTACTCCTGCTAGACTGATATTGATGATGAAGAACTCGATTACAAGGTGGCGATTCCGCTACTCGTGTATCGAGTACTATGGGCTTGAGAGTTTAGAACTCGGGTTTGAGGACCTAGGAGCTCGCCTTATAAACACGGGGCAGTCTCCAAGCCAATTGCAACAGAGGGGGAGGCTCGCTGAAAGGACACGGATGTCGCCTAGAGGGGGGGGGGGGGTGAATAGGCGATTTAAAATTATTACGGTTAAGGCTTGAATAAATGCGGAATAAAACTAACGTTTAATTTATCAAGCCAAAACCTAAACTAGCTAGGTTTACCTATGTGCACCAACAACTTATGCTAAGCAATATAATCGACTAGGTGATAGCAAGATATATAACTTCAAGCTCAATGGCTATCACAAAGTAAGTAGCATAAGTAAGAAGCTCGGGTATATAAATACCGAGGCACTTGGAGACGATGATTTATCCCGAAGTTTACTTCCCAATGGAAGCTAGTCTCCGTTGGAGCGGCGCGGTGTTCACCAAAGTGAAACACCGAGTAGCCTTGATATGGCACACCGTATCTCCGTTGTGTCTTACCACCGATGTGGCGAGGCACTTGTCACTATGTTGTCGTTGAGGTTGACAACTAGAACCTTTACAAGGATGAAGCACACTCCACAAGTTGGAGGGTCTTCACCAAATGCACCAAGCCGCCAAGACTTGATGCTCCAAGGCCGGGGCACACACCACAACTCAATTGGTGGCTCCCGGCAATGTCTTCGTAGCTACCAAAGCTCCGAGACCAACAAGGTTGAGCCACACTCCACAACCTAATTGGAGGCTCCCAACAAATCCCGTGAGCCACCAAGACTCCGAGAAATCAACAACCGTCTAGGGTACCAACGTGCCCTAGAGGAACAAGCTCTAGGGCACCAAAGCACCCAAGAGAAACAAGCTTCTCAACTTCGACTTCCACGTATCACCGTGGAGAACTCAAACCGATGCAACTAATGCGATGGGCAAGAACACTAGAAGTGCTCAAATTCTCCACTCTTAAATCCCACCAAAGCAACTAATGCTATGGAGGTAGAAGAGAGGAAGAACAAGAAAGAACTCAACAAATGAATCCCCAAAGATCTAAATCCAAATAGCTTCCCTCACTTAGAGGAGAGATTGATTGGTGGAAGGATGGATCTAGATCTCCTCTCTCTTTTCCTCAAATAGGAGCAAGAATCATTGGAGGGATTGAGAGAAAGGCAAGGTTTAGAGGGTCAACAATGGAGGTCAAAACCGTGCTCAAGAGTTAGGAAACTTTGGGGAAGAAGCCCCTTTTTATAGGTCAAAAGGAAATCTTCCCGTTATGCAGTTTTTCTTGCCGTCCGGAATAGATCCGGAATGGCCCGGAATATTCCGGATGAAATCCGAAACGGTAACAGAAGGTTTTCGAGTCAGTTCGGATTAGATTCGGAATAGATCCTGAAAATTCCGACTCGCTCGGAATAGATCCGGAAATTTCCGAACCACCCGGAATGCCTGAAGAACGCATACGGAAAATGCGATATCTTTTACATCCGAACTCCGTTTTCGATGATCTTGAACTCGTTGGAATCGTCACAACGAGCACTACAACAATATGCAGAGAAACATCATTGTTCAATAAGATATGGTAAAACCAAATGATGAAAGGTAAAAGCTTTCTATTGAAAACCGGAAAACCATATCTTTTACAAATGAAGTCCGAATGACATGAAACCACTATTGTTGGAAAGAGGACGACAAATACTACCCAATAACAAGTGAAAATATTGAAACCAAGCAAGGGAGATTTTGCTAATAAATGGAAGAGTGAAACCTTCCGCATAGATGGACCGGCAAAATCTCCACCACCGAAAACTCAATAGGAGACACATATGAAAACCGTTTTCGGTGATCTTGGCCTTGTCATGAAAAACACGACAAGCACCAATACCACAGTACGATAAGATCGAAATAGGAACCAATAAAGATGATGCCAAGGATGCAAAGGGTTGAACTCTCTACGACCGATACGCTAAAGCTCACTTGAGAACCCCTCTTGATAGTACGGTTACCTATCCTAAAACCCGGTCTCCCATCTACACCGCGAGACCGGTAAAATAGAAACCCTATCAAGATCATACCTTGTCCTTGCGCATTCCACTTGAGCTAGATGATGACGATCTTGATGTACTCTCAAGTGGATCACCTTTCTTGATTGTGCTCTGCTCGGTGAAGGCTCGCATATTGCTCCCCCATATACTAATATGAGAGAGACACTCTTTCACATATCTTCACATGCCCTTATCTTGTATGTTGATCAACTAGCACTCAGCCTTGATCAACATACCGCTCGGTGAAGACTCGCATATTGCTCCCCCATACACTAATATGGGAGAGACACTCTTTCGCATATCTTCACATGCTCTTATCTTGTATGTTGATCAACTAGCACTTAGCCTTTATCAACATATAATCTTCTTCTTTTAGCCTTGACTCCAACATATGGAGTTCAAGCATTCCTTACGGACCAACACTGCAAATATAACTCAAAGCACAAATTAGTCCATAGAGATTGTCATTAATTACCAAAACAACATATGGGGGCAACCATGATCTTTCACTCGCGCAGACCCGCAGGTGCCGGCTTCCACTGCTCGGACCGGGCCTCCACGACTCCGGCTTCCGAGTGGGCCGCCACCGCGGGGAAGACGGCCATGACTCCAGAAGAAGAGAGAGCTGAAGCCACGGCTAAGGATGCTCCTGCTTTCCAAACCGTCATGGAGGAGCCTGTTGACGATGAAGGCCGCATCAAGGAGGCTTTCAAAAGCCAATTCATCCCTTTGCTGAGCAAGCTTGATCGTCAACGGCCAAATCCTTCTTCGGGCGTTGGACCCTCTGAGGAGAAAGTCTACAACATGGTGGAGATTGTCGACATCCTTGACGAGGCCCACCACTCGTGGCATGAACACTTTGAAGGAGGTGTAGCTCTCCTTCGAAAACAAATGGAGGTAACTACCATAACCATCCTGTAGCCCCCAAGTATTATGCTGGATTTATGAATTAACTCTTGCATGATACTTAGAGAAAAAAATAAAAAAAAATCATCCTAGCCCCCAAGGATTATGCCGGCACAATGAATTAGGCAAGGCATAATACTTAGAGAAAATTCATAGGATTAGCCCCCAAGCCGCCTTTTACTGGAAGACGGATTTGAGACTTGTAAAAATGTGCCGATAAATTTATTTATTCAGGCTGAAAAAATGCAGAGGTCCCACAACATGACTACTGAGACAATGGGGAGCCTCAGCGAGAAGAAGAAGGAGATTCGCTGCCTTCGGGCCTTGCTCCATGACAAGGATGCCGTCATTGCCACTCTAGAGACCGACCGCACGTCGAATCAAGGTAATGTTAACTTGATGTTGATTTTGCTGGCAATGCCCTTTGCCATTTACTTTAGCTGACTTTGTTTTAACTATTAATTGCAGCCATGATTGACAATGCGAAAGAGGTTCTTGGCAATGTTGGCAGCATCAACATGCTCCGCGAGGAGAACGCTGCCGTCTTCAAAGAAAGCCAGCGAATCTCCAAGGAGCTTGAGGAGACCAAGCGGGATCTTGCCAAAGCCAGAGAGGAACTCTCATCGCTTGCCATAAAAAATGCCAGCGCTCTTCAGGATCTGAAGGACCAATTGAGCCGGCGGCAAGATGAATCCACTGCCGTGGATGAGAAGCTGTTGGGTAGGCTTCGTGAGCAAACTACCTATCTGACCATTGTTTCGTCGAGAAAATGCTTTTTCTTGACACTTTGCATTTTTGGATGCTGTAGTTCCTGCCGGCTTTGGCGATAACCTGGAGGATGACTCCCAGCTTAACCGGGTTCTGGAGCTTGGCGAGCTGCTGGCTAAGCTGACGGCCTCGAGGGTTTTATTTTGCCAAAAATCTTATCCCGGTGGACACGCCCAACTGCTCGTCTTTGACGGATCTATCCGCCATTCTCGATCAAGCCACTGGAGGCTTTGACGGGCGATTGCGTTCCAGCGCAAGGGGTGGAGCCAAAACGGCCATGGGCCTAATGATGGCCCACTACCCTGACGCAGAACCATGGCGGGTGGCGTCTGGATTTCCAGAGGTTAAGGCGGATGGCACGCTACTGAAGCCGGAGGACGAGAAGGAGATCATGAGCTCCGCCGCGGGTTATGCCTGCAAGGTGGCCAACATGGTCTCTCTCTGCCATCTTCAAAGATGTTCCAGCCCCGTCAACTCCAGAGGAATAATCTAACGACGAGCCGGAGCAGGAAGAGGGTTACAAGTCTAGGTCTTCTTTCCGTAGCTTCCAAGTTAGCACTTGTTTCTTGTACTAGATGCAAAGTAAAATGAGTGAACATACACACTAATATGTGTCTAGATACATGTTGATACATGTGAATCTAGACTAAGGCTTAAACATCTTATATTTAGGAACGGAGGGAGTAGTTGCAAACGTTTTTTTTGCAATTTGTTTGACATATCAAAATTTGTTTAAAATGCATCTTGAATACCAGGTGCATGTGCACCTGAGAGTCAAAACACCACTCCCTGCTTATACGTGCTATTGATACGGGTCTTTGATATCGCTCTGTTACTAGATGTAGGGTGTATACTTTTTTGGTACAAAATTAAAGCACATTCTAATTAACGTGGCAAAAAGAAGGGTTTGTATGAGATGGGTGGCAAAAATATTAATGTGGCCGGACGTGGTACTTTGATCAAGTCCGTCCTAACCTCGCAAGCCACCTTCCATCTAACTCCACTTCTTTTGCCGCCGGGCTGCCTCGCAAACATGAAAAAGATGGAACGAGCGTTCCTTTGGGCCGGCACCCGGGAAGTCACCGGAGGAAAGTGCAAGGTAAATTGGGAAGCAGTGTGTAGGCCCACAAATTTGGGTGGGCTCGGAATCCTACACCTTGAGAAGTATGCCCGCGCCCTACGCTTGCGGTGGCCTTGGTATGAATGGACAGCCCCCCAAAAGCTTTGGGTGGGCATGGGAACCCCGTATGACTCGGTGGACATGGACCTCTTCTACGCCTCCACGACCATCACTATTGGTAATGGTTGCATTGCGCCTTTTTGGGACTCCCCTTGGCTGAATGGGAGGAGGCCTAGAGACATTTCCCCGCTCATCTTTGAAGCTTCTTCCCGGAAAATATGGAATGTCAAACAAGCGATGCACCATAACGCTTGGATTTCCAAAATTAGGATGGATACCAACCTCACCATACCGCACCTATACGAGTTTGTTTTGCTTTGGACGGAGTTGAGCAACGTGCTTCTTAGGGATGAGGTGGTCGACTCAATTACTTGGAACCTCACAGAGAATGGGGAATACTCGTCATCGTCGGCTTACAAGGCTCAATTCCTTGGGGCCATCTCCTCTCCTATGAGCAAGGCGGTTTGGAAGGCTTGGGCTCCTCCAAAAATCAGGTTTTTCTCTTGGTTGGCCATCCAATATAGGCTTTGGACGGCGGACCGCCTTCAAAGAAGAGGGTGGCAGAATGGTGGCCTTTGTCCACTTTGCAAGCAAACAAATGAATCGGCGGCCCACCTCTTCTTCCACTACCGCTTCACTTTGAGAATTTGGAGGATGATTAAAGATTGGCTTGGCCTTGATTTCCTTTCTATTTCTGAGTGGGCAACTCATCAAAGCATCAAAGATTGGTGGATTAGCATGTCAGGGAAGAACATTCCGAACCGCAAGGCTATGGCGTCTATTACCATGCTCGTTTGTTGGTCAATATGGAATGAACGAAATGTGAGGGTTTTCCGGGGCAAATCCACTCCGCCGCCGGTCATTTTCAACAACATGAAGAGCGAGCTCTGACTTTGGGTTACGGCGGGTGAAAAAACCTTGAGTAGTGTCATTTTGGGAGAGTAATCCCGTATGTACCCCGGTTTACCGGTTTTTACTAATTTTCTGTAAGCCTAAAATATTCTCCCTTAATTAATGAAATGAGGCAAGTCTTTTGCCTCTTGTATTAAAAAAAATGGCGGAACGCAACACACCCTATATTCTGATATTTTCCTTTAAAAAAATACAACTTATATCGAGAAACAGAGTGAGTAATTGATATGATTCAATATCGGTTTATCAACCGATGGTGTTGTAAATATTGATGTGGTTTTTAGTAAGTATCTTGATTTGCACACGCAGATATTAGCAAAGAATTATGAAATTTATATTGTAAAAGATGAACCAAAAAATGTAATTATAGTACTATTTTCATCTTATAAATATAAATAATTTTATATAATAACAATCAAGATTGTAGAGTACTTATTGTGTGCTTTCTAAAACACTTGTAACAAATTATGTGCTATTACGGACCAAAGATGAAAAGTAGTCCATGTGGTCATGAGGAATCTAAAAAAAACAATCAATTGTGTAATCAAAATTTCAACTCACAATTTACCCTTATATTAGAAAAAGGGACAAAAACCATAAATATAAAAATCTGAACGAAAAGGTAAAAGAGAAGGCGTATTCACTGAAAATTGTCTTTTCTTGTTGACACTGATTAAATATTACTCTGATCAGAGTAAGCATAGCCCTTTGGTTGCACTCTTTGATTACTCTGATTAGAGTAAATTTTGGGGAGCGGAAGTATATACTTAGGCTCTCTTTTTTTCAGTTCATTATTCCAAGTGGATATTCAGTGTCAGCTCACAGCTGGAGAAGCTTTGTCTTGAGCAGGAATATTCAGTTGGGAATCGCCTGAATTCCGTGTGAATTTGTGATTACCTGTATACAGAATAGTAGGATCCAAGATCCATAGGTAAACGAAGAGTACTGGTAACATTTTCAGGAAGAGAAAGGTTCTCTGATTGATGGGCTGCCCTTCTTTGTCCGTAGTAATTAAACTCTCTCGTGTGGCTGTAGACCGTGGGTTTGGCTACTGACGACGGGCGCGGATGCAAATAAACCATCACCTAATTTCTTACGGAAACACTTAGAATTGCCGGGTAAAAACATGCCAAACTCGAACTTGCAGACAACAGAATTACAGAATGAATATAATAAACGTGATCTCCACGATCCGACAAATTTGTTGCCGTAGCGCTCGCTCTCTGAAGCTTATCGCTTCAGGCGCCGAACGCCGTTGAATTCAAAGGTTGCATACAGCATATTGCATTGCATAAAAAAAGAAAGGAAGGAGCTCCCGCGATGCGCGTCCGGGAGCAACCCTAGCGCTGCCGCCAAGCAACCCTCCTCCTCCCCTCCCTCGCCGCCGCCAGAGAGCGCGGCCGGGCGAAGCCTTGCCGGCGCCGGCGGCGGCGGGGCGGTTTTTCCTCCTCGCATGGTGGCGGGCGGCGCGGCCATGCGGAGGCGCCGCGCGAGCGAGGGGCGCGGCGGCGGGGCGGCAGGGTCCTCGGCGGCGACGCCTGGCCGTAGTGCTTGCGCGGGAGGCTTCGTGGCCGGGGCGTCGCCGGCGGCTCGATCTGGGCCGCCCAGATCTGACGTCTGGTGCGCTGCGGGAGGCGTGAGCTCGGCTGGCGGCGGTGGTCGCCGCTGCACCTCGTGGTCTGCTTTGTGGGAGTCAGCGGTGGATGTCGGCCCGGCAACCTAGGGCTCTAGGCGCGGCGGCGCTGGCTGTGGAGCTCCTCCTTTAGCAGCAAATGGTGGGTTCCAGTTGGAGCTCTCCGACGGCTGCAGCTCGGAGGAGTGGTGAACGCCGTGGTCTTCGTCCCGACCGAGGAAGCTCTGTGGCGGTGGCTGCAGGGAGCTGGAGGCTGGCAAGTGTGGTCTTCTCCGTGAGGTTGAGGAGGCCCGTGGAGTTCGTCCTGCTCATGGACGGGGTGGCTGGTGGACGTCGGCTTGGGTGGCTTGCTACTGGCCACATGTGCGGCATGGGGTAGATGGAATCGGTGGTGAAAGTGCTTTTTGTTTGCTCCGGGTGAAAGCCTAGCACTGATCTCGGTCAGTGCTGGCGGCGCCGGCGTCTTTGGACGTCGGTCCCCACCTTGGTGGCGTCGTCGTGGAGCGCCAACCGCCACTTTCTCCCACCAACTCCCCGAGTTTCTCCGGGTGAAAACCTTGCATAGTCTTCGACGATGCAGGCGACGGCGACGTTTCTCGTCGTTTTCCTCCTTCGAGGCGTCGTCTTGGAGTCTCGGTACCCTTGCCTTGTGTTGCCATGCTAGCTTGTCTCATCGGCGGGTGCGTGGACGTCGAGGCGGCGGCTTCGAGTTTGTTCTTGCATGTCGGGGCGGCGGCCCCGGTCTACTGTGCGGCGGTGACCCAATGAGGTGGGGTTGCGGCTCGGCAGTGTGAGTGACGACTTCGTGCCACGAGGGTGGCGAGGTGGTCGGCTCGGTCGATGGTTCCAGCGAGGGGCGATCTGCAGTAAGTCGAGGCAACGGCCTCGGATGTGCTGTGGCGGCCGTGGTCTGCGGGTAGTTGCCCTGGGAAGTTCGGACTGCGGGTGACTAGGTCGTGCGGCGTTGCAGCTCGAGCGCGAGCAGTGGTATGTCGGGGCGGCGGCCCCGGAAGGTGGTCCAGGTGGTTTTGCGCAAGGCGTGTTGGAGAGTTGGATGTCGGGGCGGCGGCTCCGAGTTTTCTGCATCATCGAGGGTGGTTTCGCCTTGTGTCGTGTGGGCGACAAGGTTGCTCTCGGTGCTGTTCGTCGTCGAGGTTCCCTGGTGGTGGCCGCTTTCATCTACGACGGAGTGTCCCGTATCTGCTCCTCCCATAGCAGCTGCGGATTCTTCTCTCCGGTAAGGGTGGATTGCTAGCCGGCCAGCCGCGGTGTGTGTGTTGTGTGGGCTTTGCACCGTGGTGTTAGTTGTATGGTTTTCGCCCAGTTTCTTCCGCTAATAAACTGGGCACCTTCTGCTTAATTAATGGATAAGGCAAAGCTTTTGCCTTCGTTTCGAAAAAAAAGGTTGCATACACACGGGATCCAGGGACCATACCATACTAGATCTTAATGCGCGCCTTGCCGCGCCGTTCTTTCGCAATGTCAGATTTTTCGGTTGATTCCCTTTAGTGTTATTGTCTTGAAATTGGTCGTCAATCTGATTTGTTTCTGCTTCTCGACACCATACTTGCAGCACCAGTTAACCTGATAAAAAAAGAGCAGTAGTGGTTATAAAAACATAAGCACTAAACCAAACATTCATGAAATAGTTTAACTACCAAATGGTGCATCTTGCATGAGTGTATGATTTTTGTGTCTAAATTACGTTGTATTTCTTATTAACACGTAATGTATGTATTTAACTATTTATTAATTCTTATAAGTTAATATTTTTTTAGAACAAATAAAAATGCAGGCTAGCAGTTTTGATCCGCTCTTTCCAATATTTTTTCTTTTGCTTTTTACCTCTCATCTCTCTCCCGAGATGGAGCAATGTTGGTTCTTAGTCCACCGTAAAACAAGTCCATTAACTGGTAGTAAGGCCTAAAGAGGTGAAACGGACGGAGCAATCCTGGCGCGACACGTGGAGCGACCATAGGGCTCTATTTACTCCACCAATCTACTACATACTAGTGGAATTTCGCGCGGCGTCACGCCGCGCTTGTGATAGTTTGTATTTTTTTATAATTTTAAATTGTTTAAATAGGTTTGTATTTTGGCATTACTAAGTATCATTTTTTTTGTGAGTATGTAGATATATTTTGTAGTATCTCTAATATTCATACAATTTGAAATATCGGAATGTACTTCTATTTTATAGATAATATTTAATTTAAGTACATAGTTAGTGCTAATGCAATTTTTTTGGATTCGAGTCCATAATTTTGGAAAGTTTATTTATATTGCGTATAAATATTGACTATTTTGAATTGTGTAGATATGTTTTGTGGTTTGCTATACGTAGTTAGCGTTGATTTTTCTGAGTATTTGTTATGTAGTTTAGAGAATGTTCAAATATTTAGCATTTTGAAGTATTTAAATATGTTTCTATATTGCCATGAATTCTTAAATGTAATTAGGGAAAATATTTTTGAGTTATATCCAAATATTGACTATTTTGTAAATTTTAGAAATAATGTGGTAATTATGAATAGTTGGCAAATTTGTATGTTTGATTACGTTCGTATGTTGGTATAAATAATCATTAGTGTTGATTTTTTCTGAGTATTTGTTATGTAGTTTAGAGAATATCCAAATATTTAGCAATTTAAAGTATTTAAATATGTTTCTATATTGACATGAATTCTTAAATGTAATTAGGGAAAATGTTTTTGAGTTATATCCAAATATTGACCAATTCGTAAATTTTAGAAATATTACGTTAATTTCGAATAGTTGGCAAATTTGTATGTTTGATTGCGTTCGTATGTTGGTATAAATAATCAATTTTGTTTCGTATTCAGAAGATGTTCATTGTATGAGCATATAGTAAAGTGAATATATAATTTGAGGAATTGCATCTAAATTTCATATTTAGAGAAAGTTAATTTACTTTTTTTGTTGCCAATTTTTTTGCTTAAAGTCCACAATGGGTGGAAATGCACATTTATTCATTTGGATTCCATGGCTAGAGTTTTTTTTTTTGTTGAACTACATGTAATTGGAGCAAGTGTGAATAGAATTATTCTAATTTTTAACCAAATTGAGATGTATAAATTTGTCTTCATTTTGGTATAAATTTGTTAGCATTTGTTTTTGTGGTGCTTGTGATGTTTGTGATCAAATAGATTTTAGAAGATCTGCAATTTAGAATATACTCAAATTTGAATTCTTTTGGTGTTAACCAAATAAGTAGGTTTGGAAGTCATATAATTTTTTGGAATGTTCAAATTCGTAATTTGGGTTGGAATGCTCAAATATGATTGTTGTTTAGATTTTGGAAGTTGTTCAAGTTGGGGTGTTTTTTAGATTTTGAATCATTTATCTGTAGGAAAACTTTCATGTTGTAGGGGAAAAATTATGTTTTCTGGGGGGAAATTTTTTCGATTGTACCGGAGGACCTTTTTGCATTTTTTGTAAAACACGGGGACGTTTCTGTGAAGATGTCTTATTCGGGAGGAACGTTCCACATTTTTTGGAAAATACGGGGATATTTCTGCAAATATGTCTTACTCGGGAAGACCGTTTCGCAATTTCTGGAAATACAGGGACTTGTCTGCAAAAAAACCGCTGGGAACTATTCACCGATGCAAAAAAATGTTTTGATTTTTTTTCCAATTTTACCGGAGGACCGTTTCGCATTTTTCGTGAAACACGGGGACGTTTCTACAAATATGTCTTACTCGGGAGGACCGTTTCGTAATTTCTGTAAAAATACGGAGACTTTTCTGCAAATTACTCTTACTAGGGAGGACCGTTTCGCAATTTCCGTAAAATGCGGGGACGTTTCTGCAGAGATGCCTTACTCGGGAGGACCGTTTCGGAATTTCTGGAAAGGCGGGGACTTTTATGCGAAAACCACCAGGCACTGTTCATTACTGTTCATTTGCTATAGTGTGTACTGTTGCTGCTACAGTGGCTGGGTCGCTCTCAGGCCGAGAAATCGTGCTCCTTTGATATAGGTAGTTTTTGTAAAACACGGGGACGTTTCTGCGAAGATGTCTTATTCGGGAGGAACGTTCCACATTTTTTTGGAAAATACGGGGATTTTTCTGCAAATATGTCTTACTCGGGAAGACCGTTTCACAATTTCTGGAAATACAGGGACTTGTCTACAAAAAACCGCTGGGAACTATTCACCGATGCAAAAAAAATGTTTTGATTTTTTTTTCCAATTTTACCGGAGGACCGTTTCGCATTTTTCATGAAACACAGGGACGTTTCTGCAAATATGTCTTACTCGGGAGGACCATTTCGCAATTTCTGTAAAAATATGAAGATGTTTCTGCAAATTACTCTTACTCAGGAGGACCGTTTCGCAATTTCCGTAAAATGCGGGGACGTTTCTGCAGAGATGCCTTACTCGGGAGGACCGTTTCGCAATTTCTGGAAAGGCGGGGACTTTTATGCGAAAACCACCGGGCACTGTTCATTTGCTACAGTGCGTACTATTGCTGCTACAGTGGCTGGGTCGCTCTCAGGCCGAGAAATCATGCTCCTTTGATATAGGTAGTAATTGTAGTAGATGCGGACTCCTTCTTCCAAGTCGGTAGCTTCCCGTCCCAACACGTAGGTCCAACAAGTCGGATACTACGAGCCGGTCTTGGGCCTTCCAGATCCTTGGGTCGTTGTCCGGCTCGTGGGCCTAGCCGGAGGATACTCCCCCGACACCTCCCGTACAGTCAACTTTTTATTCGAGAAGACTGTGAAATGTATTCGGTTTAAAACTAAAAGTTTTAGCATTTAGATTTCAAATGTAAATGGAGTTTGCATGATAAAAAATAAAATATGAAAAAAGAAGTTTAAGGGTTTAAGTTTAGGAAGTCCGGCTTTTCACACAGCCTTCAGAGGCTCGAATTTTTTTTAAAAGAAAATCACTGTAAACAGCTTCGGAGGGAAGCCCTAGCCAGGGGGCGCGACCTGGACGTAGAAATTTATCTCCTTGCTAATTTTGGTGATTTGAAGATTTGGTCCAGATTTTCCTTCGTATTTTTACCTTCCGGGCAAATCATCTCTTCAAAGGTTTGTAATATGAAATGTACCACATAGTAAAGTCAACAAAACCAGCTGACTTGAGAATTATATTGGCCTATTGATACGTCTCTGACGTATCTTTAATTTTTGATGTTCCATGCTTAATTATATATCATTGCCACATGTTTTTATAGTGTTTACATTATTTTGGCATATTTTATTGGACTAACCTATTGACAAGATGCCCAGTGCCAGTTTCTGTTTATTGTCTCCGTGCATTGCAGAAAAGGTCCAAAATCCAAAGTGCTCAGAAAAATCCGAAAACATTACAGAAATTCTTTTACGCCAGAAGACTCCAGGAGCCAGAAGGACAAGTCCAGGGGAGGCCCACAGCCTCCAGGCGCCACCCAGGCGCGGTTGGAGCTAGGGTGGCGGCCGAGTGTCACCTCGTCGCCTCGTCCACCCCCTCGTGCCGCCTATTCGCCTATATATTTGCTCCTAACCTAAAAACGCTGGAACATCGAAACTTTTCTCCAGAAACGCATCCGAGCGCCGCCACCACCAAAAACCCTGATTCGGGGGACATAAGTTCCTGTTCCGGCACCCTGCCGGGATTGGGAATTGCCCCCAGAGCCATCTTCATCGCCGTTGCTGCCTCCTGTGATGCAGCGGGAGTAGTTCTTCATCGGGGCTGAGGGCTCTACTTGTAGCTATGTGGTTATATCTCTCTCTCATGGTGTGATCTTTATGTGATCATGAGCATTGTTAGTACTGCTGAATTCTTATGTAATGTTATGCTACTCAATTGATTTATCTAGTATAATTTCCGGAGTTATTGTTGACAACACAAAGCCTTGGTGACAGTGTGGGTGGCGTGTATGACTACTTGGATAATAGATTATCTAGAGTGATATTTACCACGGATTATTCTTTGTGGAATTGTGGTGTTTGTTTACTCAAACTTTGAGGTGTACTTTTGTAGCCCTACGCATAGTACCCTTGATTTATCAAGGAGGAGGATAGTTCCGAGTAGCACTTGCTTGTTTTCAGTTGTGCTAACATGTTGAGAGAGATCCCTAGCGAAAGTATGATCCCTAGGCCTTGTTTCCAATCATCAGAACACCGTTTCTAGTCACTTTTGTTGCATGTTTGCTTACTGCCATTTTCATTACAGATTACAAATACCACTTGTTACCATCCATATCACTTGTATTTTACCATCTCTTCGCCGAACTAGTGCACCTATACAACTGACAATTTTATTAGGTGTGTTGGGGACACAAGAGACTTCTTGTATCTTAATTGCAGGGTTGCTTGAGAGGGATACCTTTGACCTCTACCTCCCTGAGTTCGATAAACCTTGGGTTACTCACTTAAGGGAAAATTGCTGTTGTCCTACAAACCTCTGCACTTGGAGGCCCAACACTGTCTACAAGAATAGAAGCGCGTAGTAGACATCAAGCTCTTTTCTGGCGCCGTTGCCGGGGAGGTGAGTGCTTGAAGGTATCTTCTTTAGATCTTGCAATTAAATCTTTGTGTTTCTTGTTTTTATTCACTAGTTCGGTTTAATGGAAAACAACAAAAAAATTAGAGAGCTTTATAAAATTTATCTTGAAATTGGTCATGATGCTTTTGAAGAGAAAATTAAAAAACCTATGGAACTTTATTTGCATAATAATCATGCTAGTAGCAATGTTATTAGTATGATTTATTTGAATGCCATTGTTCCTAATGCTATGGAAAATTGCAAGCTTGGGGATGCCGGTTTTGATGAATATGATCTTTTTAGTCCCCCAAGCTTGAAGGAGGAAATTTGCTTTGATGATCCTTTGCCTCTAATATATGATGATTATAATAATTGTGATATTTTAGTTCCACCTACTATTGAGGATAAAGTTTATTTTGATGATATGCCTCCTATATATGATGTTTACAATTATGAATGTGATATTTTCAGTCCATCTATTATTGAGGATAAAGTTTGTTATGATTATACTATGCCTCCAAATTATGATGATTATAATGATGGCTATGATAGTTTTGCTCCCATTATTACTAATGATAATGACTATATTTATGTGGAGAGTAATAATAATTTTATTCTTATAGATCATGATAAGAATGTTTTATGTGATGGCTATATTGTTGAGTCTATTCATGATGCTACTGAGAATCATTATGAGAGAGGGAAATATGGTTATAGAAATCTTCATGTTATTAAATTTCATCTCTTTATGATGAAGGTTTTGAGCTTTATATTGTGTTGATTTTATATGCTGGGTTCATATATCTCAATAATATTAAGTCTCCTCTCTTCATGTTGAAGTTTGCAATGTTGCACTTGCTTTGCCTTCCTATGCTAGTCACTTTATATTTTATTGATCTATTTTCTTACAATATTCCTATGCATAGGAAGAGGGTTAGACTTAAATGAGTTTGATATTTGCTTCTTGATTCTCTCTTTTATTTTCAACTCTTATTCTTATGAGAGCATCATTAAAATTATCATGTCTAGCTAAAAAGCTTTAAAGAAAAGCGCTTATGGGAGGCAACCCATTTTATTTTTACCTACTATTTTGTGTGAGTTTTGGGTGATGTTACCTCTATAACAACTCCCTTGTATATTTTTGTTTTGGTTTTTTGTGCCAAGAATAGCCTCTAAAGAGAGGAAGACTAATTTGTGAGTTTGCTGTCCAGAAACATATTTCTGTTCGTCACTGTTCGAAAATCCAAAAAATCGCAGAACGTCGTCTGTGGCTGCATATTTTTTACAGCAAGCTTCAGGGTTTTATCTACCTTTCTTTAGTTTTGAGTTTTCTGATTTTAGGTCCATAAGTACCACGAAAAAATTCATCTTTACAGTCTGTTCTGTTTTTGACAGATTCTGTCCTTAGTTTTGCATTGCTTCTTTTACGGGCAAAGTGGAGTTCTTTTGATCATAGAGCTTTACTTGGACCCTTGTGACAGTAGCTAATGGTTAAAAATAAGTTCATAATATGTGCTTGGGAACTGAAGGAAGATATTGTTTTTGTGCACTAACCCCTCTAATGAAGTTGCTATGAGTTTTGGGTGAAGTAAGTTTTCAAGTATCCATGAGCGAGGTGATGAAGGAAGATCAAGAAGATATAAAATGTCTAAGCTTGGGGAGGCTCCCCATGGACCCTCCTATGAAATAATCAAGAAGTCACAAGCTTCTAAGCTTGGGGATGCCCAAGGCATCCCCTTCTTCATCAACAATCATCAGTTTTACTCATGATACTATATTTTTATTCCTTCATACATTATGTGTTATTCTTGGAGCGTCAGTTTGTTTTTACTTTTAGTTTGTTTATGTTTTGTTCTCTGGTCTTTACAATAAATTGGATCCATACATGCTTGTTTGGGAGAGAGACACGCTCCGCTTTTTCATATACACTCCTGTTCTTCACTTATATGTGTTGAGTGTTTAGCCTTTGATATTTGTGCTGTTAGCTCTTGTTTTTCAAGAATCTCTTGTTCAAAAGCTGTTAGCTTTTGTAGTTTGGAAGTATTATCTTGTGGTTTCACCCTTTTAATTTGTTTCAAATAAGTTGATTGTTGTTTGGTAAATGGAAATTATCATGTAGGAAGTGTAAAAAAGTGCTAGCATAATCTTGTGGATCATTGTCTTGAATAATTTGATACTTGTCAATTGTTTAGAGATATGAAGAAGATTAATGCTTAAACTTGTGAATCATCTAGTAAAAATAACTTAGTAAAGAATTGTCGTAAAGCTTTAAAATTATGGTACTTGTCTTGTTTGGTAGTTCTCAAAGTCCAGATATTCTTGCTTGCAAAGAGTTGGTTTGGCTAACAAGGTAGACGGTGTGAAGTTTAGTGGTTATGCATAATGTATATCTGTAGTAATTCATTGAACCAAGTTGATGTTATCTGATTGCTTGATATCTTTCTAAGCCCAAAAACTCTGTACTGAGAGGGAATACTTCTCGTGCATCCAAATCCCTGAGCCAAATATCTTTGCCATTTGTGTCCACCATACCTACCTACATGTGGTATTCCCTTGCCACTGCAAGTAAAATTTTCATGTGCTACCTTTAAAATCTTCAAAATACTCCAATTTGTGTCACTGTTTTTAGCTCATGAAGAAATGATAGATGAGTCTGGTATATGCTATATCAAGTGAGGTTCTTCCTCTTCTTTCTTTTTCACCCAGTGAGCATGGAATGCGTGCTCACTTAAATTTGCCGAGAGATGGCATGGGTTCCGACCCATAAAATATAAATACAACCAACAAATTAATCTCCTTCACACAGTGCAAACCTGAGAAATCAGTCAAACATTGGTTAGTGGCAAACAAAGGAGAAGAGGAATGTTCTCGTTCCTCATAAACAGCCGCTCTCACAACTTTGAAGAAACTTGCTTGACATAGTGGACTAACAAATTTGTCTATTGTGGATTCCTTGACAAAAGCACACATGTCTCAAAATAAAATTTTCCTTCTGTTTTAAAAATAAAAAGCTCTAGCACATGATTAATCCCTGCTTCCCTCCGCGAAGGGCCTTTCTTTTACTTTTATGTTGAGTCATTTTTGCTCTTCCTTCTGTACCTCTCAAGCAATCAGTTAGTGTCAACTTTGGTTCAAGTTTTACTTCATTTATCTTTATGTCTAACTGTGAAAGCTTTATATTGATTTTATCTTGAGATAAGCATGTTACAAGTTGAAGCTTCTGCTGAAACTTAAATCTTCCTTTGTGTTGGTCAAACTCCTTTGCCTGAATGAATATTGCTTTGTGAGTTATTAATCATTGCCAAGTGTTGTACTTTTACTTTCCAAAGTATTCTCTTCTAATGGATTCTTGTTTAGATGTTGCACCTGGTTAATCATTATCTGTTTCATTCAATAAACCTTTGTTTGGATCATTGCATTCAGTTCATATGCTTTACATGATTAGTTGATCAAGATTTTGTTGTTAGCATGTCACTTCAAAAATTATTTTGTTATCATTTACC
This sequence comes from Puccinellia tenuiflora, assembly GCA_012064385.1. Taxonomy (NCBI): domain Eukaryota; kingdom Viridiplantae; phylum Streptophyta; class Magnoliopsida; order Poales; family Poaceae; genus Puccinellia; species Puccinellia tenuiflora. The sequence continues at coordinate 169,175 of QRDG01000478.1, read as the reverse complement.
TACTCGAGGACGAGCAGGAATTAAGCTTGGGGATGCTGATACGTCTCTGACGTATCTATAATTTTTGATGTTCCATGCTTGATTATATATCATTGCCACATGTTTTTATAACGTTTTACATCATTTTGACATATTTTATTGGACTAACGTATTGACAAGATGCCCAGTGCCAGTTTCTATTTATTATGTTTGTGCATTGCAGAAAAGGTCCAAAATCCATAGTGCTCAGAAAAATCCGAAAAATTTACAGAAATTCTTTTTCGCCAGAAGACTCCGGGAACCAGAAGGACAAGTCCAGGGGAGGCCCACAGCCTCCAGGCGCGGTTGGAGCTGGGGTGGCGGCCGAGTGTCACCTCGTCGCCTGGTCCACCCCCTCGTGCCGCCTCTTCGCCTATATATTTGCTCCTGACCTAAAAATGCTGGAACATCGAAGCTTTTCTCCAGAAACGCATCCGAGCGCCGCCGCCACCAAAAACCCTAATTCGGGGACAAAAGTTCCTGTTCCGGCACCCTGCCGGGATTGGGAATTGCCCCCGGAGCCATCTTCATCGCCGTTGTTGCCTCTCGTGATGCAGCGGGAGTAGTTCTTCATCGGGGCTGAGGCCTCTACTTGTACCTATGTGGTTATCTCTCTCTCCCATGGTGTGATCTTTATGTGATCGTGAGCATTGTTAGTACCGCTGAATTCTTATATAATGTTATGCCACTCAATTGGTTTATCTAGTATAATTTCCGGAGTTATTGTTGACAACATAAAGCCTTGGTGATAGTGTGGGTGGCGTGTATGACTCCTTGGATAATAGATTATCTAGAGTGATATTTACCACGGATTATTTTTTGTGGAATTGTGGTGTTTGTTTACTCAGACTTTGAGGTGTGCTTTTGTAGCCCTACGTATAGTACCCTTGATTTATCAAGGAGGAGGATAGTTCCGAGTAGCACTTCCTTGCTTTCAGTTGTGCTAACATGTTGAGAGAGATACCTAGCGAAAGTATGATCCCTAGGCCTTGTTTCTAATCATCAGAACACCGTTTCTAGTCACTTTTGTTGCATGTTTGCTTGCTGCCATTTTATTATAGATTACAAATAACACTTGTTACCATCCATATCACTTGTATTTTACCATCTCTTCGCCGAACTAGTGCACCTATACAACTGACAATTGTATTAGGTGTGTTGGGGACACAAGAGACTTCTTGTATCTTAATTGCAGGGTTGCTTGAGAGGGATACCTTTGACCTCTACCTCCCTGAGTTCGATAAATCTTGGGTTAGTCACATAAGGGAAAATTGCTGCTGTTCTGCAAACCTCTGCACTTGGAGGCCCAACACTGTCTACAAGAATAGAAGCGTGTAGTAGACATCACCTATCATGCTCCATCTGATCTCATACGATACTTCGCCGTCAATTCCTTATGAAAGAATTACTTAATCTGTAATTGTCGTGCAAGCCGCCTAGTCTTCACGCCAGCCAGTCACCCTGCCACCGGAGACAGCCCCACATAGCCACATTGGCGCGGTTAGGGGCGTGATTGGTAGCCTGCATTAGGTTTTAGGCTGCGTTGGCACAGGCTGTAGTGGGCAGGGCCGGGTGACAACACAACTTGGGCTGAGTTGTGTAGGTTGTTTGGTATCCTGCATGAGAAAATGAGTCCAGTTGTGCAATTTGTTTGGGTGCGTGCAGGTGCCGCTTCTGGCTTTGCAAATCCGACAACACCTTGTTTGGTTGCGTGCAGCTTCCATGTCCTAAGACAGCCCAAACTAATCCGCTCACTACATTCAATATCAGTGAGGTTACCAGCATACGGACAACACGAAATGAACATCAGACAAGCATACAATAGAGGACTGAAGGTGATTAACAACTGCTTAATTACATACTAGGCCAGGGAAACACACCCGCTAACACAAAAGCATAGGGTTTTTAACTGCCCTCCACAACACTGGTACTGCTAGGGATTAGTTTAAGTCAGGTGCTAACTGATGCTACCTGATTAGTACTTACACCAGGGGAACACACCCCTGGCATCAAAATAACAGAGGGCATCAAAACTACTGCCCTTCATATAACTTCACAGACGATTCACCTGCCATGAACATGACATAAGAAGGGCTCCTGAGTGGAGTTGATGAACCTGATGAGCTTGACCTTGAAGCCGTCGCCGTCAAACTTGAAGACCTGGATGTCACCGACGTCCAGCTTGATCTCTTTGGCGAAGTCTTCCCAGCCTTTGAAGATGACAAGGTGATCGTCGAACCACCTGAGCTGGACAAAGAACTCGCAGCACTTGGTGGTGCGGAGTGGAATGCAAAGCTTGAGCTGGGTCTCACCATTGGCGCTCCTCTTGTTCTTATGCTTCTTCAGCTTCAACTTCTCGACGAGCAGGCCCTTGATCTCCACCGGGATGATGATCGCATGGAGGTCTAACACTGTAACCTCAACAAAGAAACGCTGGGGCACCACGTCAATAACCACCTTGCCCACTCGTGGTTTACGCCCGAGCTCACCTTGCCCTCTCTGCCTCTTCTGGTCCTGCTCCTTCCTAGCCTCAGCCAGACCTGGAAGCATAGGTCTCATCAGGTCTTTGTTGTGCATGATGCAGTCGGTTAGAGGAGGTGGAGGCTCTACGTGGTTCCTGGATTGGGTGTCCCAGTCCTGTAATGAAGAGAACATCTTCATTCTCCAGTCCTGGATTGGGTGTCACAATAGTGCATTGCTTGCCACTCATAATAGAACATAGGTTGCAATTTCTAATAGTGCATTGCTAGTAGTGAATCTCTTATATCCTACTGATACGTCTCAAACGTATCTACTTTTCCAAACACTTTTGCTATTGTTTTGCCTCTGATTTTAATGATTTTATTGGAACTAACCCGAACTGACGATGTTTTCAGCAGAATTGCAATTGGTATCTTGTTTTTATGCAGGATTGGAAAAGTTCGCGGAAAATTCTAGAAAAATAAGAAAATGGATTTTAAGAAGAAATAAGCCACGGAGCCAGGAGAGCTCACTGGGGGGGCCACCCCAGGAGCAGGGGCGTGCACCACCCGCGGGTGGGCCCTCGGTCGTGCCTGCAGGCCGCCCCTGCCCCTGGAGCGCCGCCTCTCGCCCTCCTTTCGGATACAAGGTCCCTCTGACCTAAAAACACGAGCCCCCCGACAACTTTTTCCAGAAACCTTACGGAGCTCTGCCGCCATCCCAAAGACTGAATTCGGGGTCCAGGATCGCTGTTCCGGCACCCTGCCGGAGTGGAGATCGCCGCCATCGTCACCGCCAATGCCTCTCCATCAACCATCCATGATGTTCCCCTCTATGTGTGAGTAGTTCCCTGCTGTAGGCAAGGGGATGGAAGGGATTGAAAAAGATTGCTCATGTAATTCGATGCCAAATTGTTAGGGCATGATGCCTAGTATCCTCTATTTGTGTTAATCATCATTGGTACAATCGGTTATGCTTAATGCTTGTCACTTAGGGCCCGAGTGCCATGATTTCAGATCTGCTCACATTATGTTTTCATGAATATAATTTTTGTTTGGGTCATATCTACTAGTTGTATGCACCTGTTGCTAATCCGGAACCGGAGACCCCGAGTGACAGAAATGGGAACATCGATGGGAATGGTTAGTAACTTGAGGATTTCATGTATTCATCGTGTGTTAATGCTTTGCTCCGGTGTTCTATTAAAAGGAACACCTTAATTGCCATTTGTTTCTTAATTGGCCCGGCTGAAACCGGATGGCAGGACAAAAGATGCCGTGCAAGTTCTTATTGCAAGTACGTACGGCTAAATTAGGAATACATGCCTATGATTGCTTAATACTTGGATGCTTTATTATTTATTTGAATTGTGCCCTGTTATGTTTATTTCATGAGCTATCTTATTCATGCAACGCCCGTTCATCCGTCCCTATGCCTGCGTTGCTTTTAATCCTGCTGTTTACAATAGCTATTTCCGCTATCACTATTGCTACTGTTATTTTATTACTGTTGCTATTGTTCCATTGCTGCCATCATATTACTATTACTACTGATAAATTACATCCAGTGAGATCCTTTTCAGGTGTGGTTGAATTGACAACTCAACTGCTAAGACTTATAAATATTCTTTGGCTCCCCTTGTGTCGAATCAATAAATTAGGGTCCTACTACCCGCGAAGACTGTTGCGATCCCCTACACTTGTGGGTCATCACCTACTCCCTCCGTTCCATAATATAAGATGTTTTAGGCTTTTGCTACATTCACATGTATACGCATGTATTTAGACACATTTAGTGTATAGGTTCATCCATCTTAGTCCGAATCTAGATAGCATGTGCAACACCTACAACATCTTATATTGTGTAACGGAGGGAGTACATCCCTATTCTGTTCTACCAGACATCCACAAGACCACAAGAGCAAGTACATCCCTAATATGTTTACAAGACATCCACAAGACCAGATACATCAAACAAATCTAAAATGTACCGAAGAGGTGGACTCGATGCCGATTCTAACAGATCTACAAGCCGATTGAAATCAGGAGGAGAAGAGTACTAATTTTACCATGCGCCTGATGACAGGCCTCGATGCCGATGGAGTCCCAGCAGGTCTTGCTTCAGTCGACGAAAGAGGTGACCTAGATCCCACCGGCGGCGGCGGCGGTGGCCAAGGTGGACGCGCACCTCCTGCCGCATATCCAGCCACATGGTGCTGATGGAGGCCGACATGCAGAGGGGGGGGGGGGGGGGGGAGAATCCAGGCGGTGGCCCTATTGCCGGCGTACTAGCGCCTGCATGCGCCGCCATCCCCGGCGCCTGGCCGCTTCTCACCGTTGTGGCCATCCTCCGCGTCTCGGCTGCTTCCATGGCCGCCGCACTCGGATGATGGAGAATCGGAGAAGGCCCGTTGAGTGAGGGCAACCATACCGGGTTAATCGCCGCCTCCGCACTCCGCCGATACCCCATCGACCCCATCTCAAACTCCCTGCAGAAGCGCGTGGTAGGAAGGGGGAGAATCTTGCCGGCGGGATCCCGGCGTGGCGGTGGCGGTGGAGGAGGAGAAGAGGCCATAGGGTTTTTTTGGGTGGTGAGCGAGAGGGGACTGATGGGACATGCACAAGGGGATGGCGTTGACAGTGAGGACAGAGTGGGTGTGGGTAGTCAAGGCGCGTATCCCGCGCTTCTCCACGCGTGCAAATGTCAGAGCGATTTGCCCACCTTTAAGCCCCACGCGGCCTGGCTCCACGGAAACGGCCGATTCGGGCGTTCCTCGTGGGCCTGGCCCGAGGGTGCTTTTTGAATCGTGCTACGCAGACCCAAGAGAAGAATCAGGCAACCAAACACGCACTCGGTGCAGCTGACGGGCCTAGCCCGGGGCACTGCAGCCTACCAAACACGCCCTAGACGGCTAGACCTGGTTCTTGCGTGCTACAAATAACGTGTATGCTGGCCCAGCGTTGTTGCCACGGGAGGATACACTACACTTGTCGAGCATAACCATATGAAAGGAGTGTCGGATATGAGCTAACACTTATGGAGGTCTTGTACGACACTATGGGGAGTTGATGGGTTGACGTAGGAAGGTAGAGAGAGCTGGGGTCCATCCGGAAGAGAAAAGGTGACGTGGCATACAGGGACACCCACGTAGGACAAAACTTGTACATATAGATAATGTTATAGTTTGGACGATTTGAAAATTTAGCGGCTGTATTTTGAACGGTATTTAAATTTAGATTTGAAGTTTGAACTCCATTACAAATTCATGGGGATATAAACTTCTTTCTAGAAAATAGGGTCATTCGGTTTTTCGCTACAAGCCTTGTTTGCTTGGGACAACTATTATCGTGGTTGACTTGTTAATACCGAACGCAAAAGGAAGATAAGCTTCTCAAAATTCTGGTGCAAGATGACCAGAGAGCAATGAGACAAGAAGCTCACTTGTTTTTGGTGAAAAAGCAATCTATAACATAAAGATAAAAAGTATGATTTTGGCCCACCGAACACTCACATAAAATATGTCGACAACAATGTGTAGAAAAACTAAGGACCACGAGTGTATATCTATTGGGCCTCTCTAATGTACGCATGTTTGTTGCTTTCAGAAAAAGACACGCAAAAGGAGTTTCTCCAATGTATATTGACATTTTTATTACAGATTATCCCTTGATCCTTCAAACACGCTACACATTTTTAACTTTAATTTAAATCTTTAAATGTAAATGACGGTCCTAAGTTGGCACTGAGTGGGCCAGCTAGCAGGAGTTTGATACGTCTCAAACATATGCATAATTTTTTATCATTACATGCTTGTTTTACATCATTATTATATATTTTGATCACCATCATCTATAATTTTGAGATATTTTCTTTTACTAGCCTATTAATAAGATGTTCAATGCCAGTTCCTGTTTTATGCCATGTTTTTGTTTTAGAAAATATTTTAAGGAAAACTCCTCGGAATTGTACCAAACTTTATGGAAATTATTTTTATGACGTAATGAAGACAGAGTCTGAAGAGCAGACTCAGCGGCACCCCACAGGCCAGGGGCGGCCTTGAGCCATGGCCGGGGGGCCACCCGTGGGTGGGACCCGCCCCTGCCCGTGGTGGATCCCCTCGGCACCCACCAACGCCTATAAAATCACTTATACCCTAAAAACATCGGTTGATGATTATTTTCTACGAAACCTCCCCGAAGCCACCGCTGTCTTCAACCTCAATTCATGAGGATTCTGAAGCTCTTCGTGGCACCCTACCGGAGGGGAGATTGATACCAGAAGCCTCTTCATCGACATGGCCGCTGCCGGGATGATGCGTGAGTAGTCCCCCTTGGACTATGGGTACATAGGAGTAGTTAGATAGTGATTTCTCTCTTTGTGCTTATGGTCTTGTGAGCTGCCCTACATGATCAAGATCAGTCTATTGTAATGCTACATGTTCTGTTTGCTGACATACAACGATGGCTAAATGAAGGATACAAATTCTATGCCAAGGAGAGAAGCGAATCATGTGGTTTTGTCATTCAGGGTCACATTTATCTTTTATATAACTGATATGTAGGTTCCCATTTAAAATGAATTAATTTCTATAGATGATTCCTTTGCCGGATATTCTTTTATTTTTTTTCATTCTAGCATGGCTCAATCCTTTAGTGAAAACTATCTATTTACGTCAAAACTCCGTTTTCACCCCCAGTTCCACTTAGAACAGGCACGAGCGTTTTAGTTCTTACATGATAATTATTTTTGTGGCAATTCTAATGAAAGCTATGTTGTTATGTTACAAATTCTTGGCATTATTATGAGAGAGGAGTTTATAAGAGTACCCACTATGTTTGTACTATATCTAAGCCTTTGATTTATGCATAAGTTCTGTTATTTATTCATAGAAAAAATACGAATGCATAGGAAAAGAATTAGACTTCAAAGTTATGTGTTCCATGCTAAGCGGTGTGCTCCTTTATGCTTTAAAATGTTTGCTATCTTTATTTGCTTGTGCACACCTTGTAAACAGGTTTACCTACTGTTTGTATATAATTTATGTTAGACATTCAATAAAAGTACGATTGTGAAAAGTGAATGAGGAAGATGAGCAATGGAGAAATTGGTGCCGACTTTGAGCATGTGTTGTTCATGCCAATGGAACCATTGCACAAACTTTGGCACTAAACTTTTTACAAAACAAACAAAATAAAAAAGAGTGTTTTCTTTGTATATATTTGATGTTTGAATAAAGTGTCTTCCCTAAATTAATGATGTTTGCACCTTGATGGAACTATGATTATCATCTCTTCGAAGAACTAACTATTTTACATACAACAAGAGTATAATGAAGATAAAAGTATTTCTTAGTTTGAGATGAAGGATGACATGACGAGAGGACAATAAGGCAAGAACTAGCAAAACTGTCCTTCAAGTTATCTCATGTTTTCTTATCATAAACATATGCTTTATTCGTACCACCATGTTTCGGTTTGGTTTAGAAAACATGTTTTTCTATGCATTTTGATTTTATTTGGTTTTTTGTTTGCTTCTTCGTTTCTAAAATAAAAAATACATAAATATGTGTACTCTCTCCGTCTTAAAAAAGATGTCTAAGTTTTTTGTAAATTCATATGTATCTATACACTAAAATGAGTCTAGATACATACGTATTTAGATAAAGTTAAGACATCTTTTTAGCACGGAGGGAGTATTTGGTTTGTTTCCCTTATTAATGAAGCTTCCGGGTCCTCTTAGAAATAAGTTGGAAGATGTAACTTTCAGATGTAAGACACGGTCCCGCCATTTTTACAACAGTACAAATCCCGGCGACACGTCACCACTCTCTTCTTGTCCCCTTCCCTCGCTTGGTTGTCTCGGCTCCGCTTGGATAGGCCGTGCTCTACCCATGGCCACGCCGCTGGTCCTCGCCTCCCGCGGCGCCCACGCCACCACTACCACCTGCGCCTCGCAGCACCTCGCCGCGGCCACTTCCAAGGAGCCCCCGCCGCGCGTGCGGCCCAAGCGCGGCGGCAGCACCAAGTCGCTCGTCCTCTCCCACGCCGCCGCCGGCCGCCTGGACGCCGCGCTGGAGGCACTCGCGGCCGCGGGTAGCCGCGACGCGTTCCTACATAACGCTTTGATCCGGTCCCTCGCCGACACGGGCCGCCCGGGCGGCGCGCTGGCTGCCTACCGTGCCATGCTCTCCGCCGGCGCGCGCCCCGACCGCTTCACCTTCCCCGTCGTCGTCAAGTGCTGCGCGCGGCTCGGAGACTATGAGGCTGGCCTCGCCGCGCACTCGGCGGCGGTCAGGCTCGGCGTGGCGGGCGCCGACGTGTACACGGGCAACTCGCTCCTCGCGTTCTACGCCAGGCTCGGCATGGTGGACGACGCCGAGAGGGTGTTCGACGGAATGCCGGTCAGGGACGTCGTCACCTGGAACTCCATGGTCGACGGGTACGTGTCCAATGGGCTCGGGGCCCAGGCGCTGGACTGCTTCAGGCAGATGCACGAGGTGCAGCATGACGGTGTCGGGATCATCGCCGCCCTCGCCGCTTGCTGCCTTGAATCGGCGTTGGTGCAAGGGCGGGAGGTCCACGCGTATGTGATCAGGCACGGGCTGGAGCATGATGTCAAGGTTGGAACATCTCTTCTTGACATGTACTGCAAGTGTGGCGCCATTGCTTATGCTGAGGGCTTGTTTGCGACGATGCCATCGAGGACCGTGGTGACATGGAACTGTATGATAGGTGGGTTTGCGCTGAATGGACGGCCCGAGGAGGCATTTGATTGCTTCGTCCAAATGAAGGCGGAGGGACACCAGGTGGAAGTGGTCACCGCTATCAATCTGCTGGCTGCCTCTTCTCAAACCGAGAGCTCGCTGTATGGAAGGAGCGTTCACGGTTATGTGACCAGAAGACAGTTTCTTCCTCATGTGGTGCTCGAGACTGCTCTTCTCGAGATGTACAGCAAGGTTGGTAAAGTGAAATCGTCTGAAGCGATATTTGGTCGGATGACGAACAAAACTCTGGTATCATGGAATAATATGATCGCCGCCTACATGTACAAGGAGATGTACAGGCAAGCGATCACATTGTTTCTGGAGTTACTGAACCAGCCTCTTTATCCTGATTATTTCACCATGTCGGCAGTAGTACCGGCATTCGTTTTGCTGGGGTTATTGAGACAATGTAGGCAAATGCACAGCTATATTATCAGGTTAGGTTACGGGGAGAGCACTCTCATTATGAACGCAGTTGTGCATATGTATGCCAGGTGTGGTGATGTAGTGTCCTCAAGGGAGATATTTGACAAGATGTCAGGTAGGGATGTCATCTCTTGGAACACAATGATAATGGGCTATGCGATTCATGGTCAGGGTAGAACTGCACTGGAGATGTTCGCTGAGATGAAACGTAATGGTCTGCCACCAAATGAGAGTACCTTCGTGTCTGTGTTGACTGCTTGCAGTGTCTCAGGCTTGGCAGATGAAGGCTGGACACAGTTCAATTTGATGCAAGATGAGTATGGTATGATTCCACAGATTGAGCACTACGGATGTATGGCTGATCTTCTAGGTCGGGCGGGTGATCTTAGAGAGATGCTGAAATTCATCGAAGAAATGCCAGTAGCTCCAACATTCAGAATCTGGGGCTCCCTTCTGACAGCAAGCAGGAACAGGAATGATATAGATTTAGCAGAATATGCAGCAGAGAGGATCTTCCAGCTAGAGCTAGAGCATGACAACACAGGTTGCTACATTCTTCTTTCTTCCATGTATGCTGATGCTGGGAGATGGCAGGATGTGCAGAGAATAAAATCGCTGATGGTGGAGAAGGGATTGCAAAGGACGGATGCGAGAAGCATAGTTGAGCTTCAAGGCGTCGCCTGCAGTTTTGTCAACGGAGACACGACACACCCTCAGAGCAAGACGATTCACGAAGTGTCCGACGTTCTTTCAAGAAAGATTGGCGAAGCGGATGACCGAAGAAATCAGTCCGGTCGAATCTCTTTGGCACCAAGGAGAACGACATCGCCGAACAAGCATAGTGTCAGGCTGGCGGTCGTCTTCGGTCTGATATCATCCGCGGCCGGAACCCCAATTCTTGTCAAGAAGAATGTACGGATATGCAACGACTGCCATCATGCGCTCAAGGCGATATCGAAATATTCGGGGCGGAGGATCGTTGTCGGCGACACGAACATCTATCACGAATTCTCTGATGGCTCCTGCTGCTGTGGTGACTACTGGTGAATCAAATGGCTATATGGTTCATGGCAAGCTTGAGTGCATTTCAGAAGCAAGAGAACCCCAGGATGCAGATGTGGTGTATGCCACAGATTCAGAGAAAGTGCATCTGCTTGTGACAGATTCAGGCCTCACGCAGCTTCTGAATTCTGATCCCATGCTTCTGCAGCACCAGCACGATTAATCTTCAGGGAAAGCATACATACATGGGAGTTCAGTTTCTCATGTACTCGTCGTCGCATCGGCTGGAAGAACAAGGGCATGTCTTGCGCGCGGCTGGTACTGGAGATCACAGGGTGGACTGGAAGAAGATTCACATTTTGTAATTGACATTGACATGACACACAAACTCGTCGGTTCTTTTCGAACTGAATTTTGGAATTACAGGTCACTCAGTGTATATATTGTTGTATAACATAGTACATCATACATGGGTCAAATGCAAAATGAAAGTTGGTTTCCATACAGAATCAGGAATGACAAAGAACTGCTTCATATGTAAGCAGCAGACGAGAAAATATCGGGCGCGCCGAGCCGGGGCGGGGGGGATCGATCCGGCGCCGCATCTACGCGCCGCCGCGGCGCTTGGCCTCGTCGGCCTGGACCATGCGGCGGGACGCCTCGGCGACGCGCTCCAGGGCCTGATCGACGGCGTCGCGCCCGCCGATGAGGAGCCTGGCCACCACCTCCGGGTCGCGCTCGCCGCGGGCCTCCTCGAACTCGCGGCGCGCGTTGGCGCGCAGGGACTCGCGCCACGGAACCCCGCGGTCGTCGGGCCACTCGAAGAGGCGCGTGGCGCGGAGGATGTCCCGGTACAGCCCGAGCGCCTCCCGCCGCGCGCTCGTCAGCCGCCGGCGCGCCTGGGCCTCCACCGCGTCGTCGTCGAGGATGGCCGAGGAGGACGAGGGGGCCTTCTTGGAGAGGTGGCGGTCGAGGAGCTCGTCGATGGTGTCGGGTCCCTCGTGGATGGATCGGAGCTGCTGCTGCTGCTGCGGCGGCGGGGTCGGCCCCCTCGTGGCGGCGAGTGCGCGGAGGAGCGAGGAGCCGCGGGCGCGTGCGGCCAAGGCCATGGTCGTCTGGTTCGGCTGTGCCTGGAGGGGTCGACGGCCTGACTGACTGGGTCTAGTAGCTTTGGATCAGAAGATGGGGGCACGGTTCCAACTTCCAACCCGTAGCATGATAATAAATAAATCCAAAAAAACATGGTAAAATTCGAAGCTCTGATTTAAAGTTTTATACTTTTCACAGCTCTGAATTTAAAAACATGGAGTAGAAAGAATAACGCCTCTGATTTTACACTATTCAAAGCGGATTCAATCACTCCGAGTTTCGTTGTGGTGAAAATCGTAGTCATGTGGTGCATCTTGGCGCACCTCAATGACGTGGTTTTCAACGGTGCTGCCGTCTCAATGACATTTTTCGTTTTTGTTGCTTGTAAACCCTCTGTGCATTGACTAGCCACCTAGGTTTCTTACTCACTTAAAATGACACGGCTTTCCACGATGTTTTCTTAAAAAGAAAGAGACGGATGAAGGAAGAGAGAAAATGAAGACAAGTACTACAATAATACAAAATTGTCTTTTGTACGGGAGACAAAAAAAAATAGCAACACAATTTGTGGGCTTGATAGATGTTGGGGAACTCGCGAATACGCTACTGAAAGGGCAAATGCGAGGTGTAGAGGTAATGCAAAGTTGCATGTCGATTCGAGTTTTTTTTTTTTTTTTTTTTTTTTTTGAGAAACAAGAGATTTATTAATATCAAGTAGGCTTACACTCAAACTGCACCACCGGCATTACAGTTTTTGGCACACAGCCAACCCACATACATTTTGGGTTATGCAGTGATGCTTCCTTGGCAGTAAGATGCGCTGCCAAATTAGCATTTCTAGGAATGTAAGAAATTTCGAAGAGTTAAACCTTTTGCTAATCCTCTCGACCTCGCGAAGAATCGGTGTGATCTCCGCCCTGTCCTTTTCCTTATTTCTCCAGAAGTTCAGAAGTACTTGAGAGTCCGTCTCCACTCTCAGATTGCAGTCAAGCCAACGATAAGCAACTCCATCTCGCAGTGCTAATGCCTCTGCATGCAAAGCATCCGCCAATGCACCGTAGTACCGAGCTCCCGCTCCAAGGGCCCTTCCATCTGAATCCCTGACAATACAGCCCGTTGTTCCAGTATGTTTCTCTCCATTAAATGAACCATCGCAGTTCAGTTTGAGCACACCAGCTTCTGGTTTAGTCCATCCTGTAGGATCTTGTGCTCCCATTTTCACTTTGATCTTCGGCGCTGCTTCTTGTGCCAGATCAAGGGCGATATCATGGCCCATTTACAGGCAACTCTCAGAGTTCTACATTTTTCTCCATGACGCCGATTGTTTCTCTCACACCAGACAACCCACATTCCACACAGGATTATACTAGTATGATCGGAAGGGCATATGGAGGTATCAAGAATATCTATAGCCCATGTTACAGGGTGTAGAGGCGGAAGTTTTATACCTGTTGATGCTTTCAGCTCTTCCCAGAAGCAGCGAGCTAGCGGGCAGTCCAGCAAAGCATGGAAAGTTGTTTCCTCGTCAGCTCCACAGTCGATACACTGACTTAATTTCTCAATATGACGCTTCTGTAGATTATTCCGAACTGGTATATAATCATGAAGTACACACCACCAAAATGACCGGACTTTTGGCGGAACACTTAGCTTCCATAGTAATTTCCATGGAATACCCCGACCTGCATTAGAAGATTCAGTTATGTCTTTCTTTTTTTGCGCCTCTCGAGTCAGCAAATGATACGCTGATCTGACAGTATAAACACCATTTTTCTCGGGCGCCCAAGCCCATTGATCCTCTTCAAACTTCCCTAGTGGGATTCGAGTAACCGCATCAGCATCCAGTGGCAACAGATTTTCCTTCAAAGCATCATGGTTCCAGCCCTCATTTATTATCAGGTCAGACACCATTTTTGCACTAGCATTCAAACTTTTGCATAATGGTCTAAAGCCTGGAACCCCAGGTATCCATTTATCGTTCCATACATCTGTAGAGGTACCATTACCAATTCTTTTAATCATGCCCAACTCCAGAACTTGTCTTCCCATCAGTATTGCTCTCCAAGTGTGAGACATATTCTTTTTCTTTGTTGCTTGCATGAACTCTCTGTCATGATAATATTTACCCCTTAATACACGTGCACATAGAGTATCAGGATTCGCAAGCAGACGCCATCCTTGCTTGCCCAACATTGCAATGTTAAATTGCCGCATATCCCGAAAACCCATTCCTCCTTCACTTTTTGGTATGGCAATGTCCTCCCATTTTTTCCAATGCATTTTTCGTGTTTGACGATCACCACCCCACCAATAGTGGGCCAAGGCTGATGTGATTTTCTTGCAGGTGTTCTTAGTAAGTAGGAAAGAACTCATGGAGTAAGTGGGAATTGCTTGAGCAATTGATTTCACAAAAATTTCCCTACCAGCCATACTAAGATTCTTTTCACAAGCACCCCCAACAAGGTTTTTGACCTGTGTAGTAATCTTTTCGAACGCAGTCTTCGAATTCCGACCAAGTGCTGTAGGCAGCCCCAAATACTTTTCTTCCAAGGCCTCTTTTTCAATCCCCAAGACTTCCAGCACAGAGGCTTTAACTTCATATCCACAGTTTGAACTAAAAAAGACTGTTGATTTACTTTTGTTGACCAGCTATCCTGAACCTTTATGATACATCTCAATAATACTTTGCAAATGCTCTGCTCCCCGCTTGGAAGCTTGTGTGAAAACAAGGCAGTCATCTGCAAACATCAAGTGCGAGATCCATGGTGCATAAATGCCTACCCTAACACCTTTGCATAGGAATTGAGGGCCTGAAAATTTTAGTAAACTTGATAGTCCTTCTGCACAAAGTAGAAAAAGATATGGAGATATGGGATCACCTTGTCGAATCCCTCTTGATGGTTTAAATCTTTCTGACAGTTGCCCATTCACCTTCACCGAGAAGGACACTGATTCTACACATCTCATGACCATGTCAACCCATCGAGTATGAAAGCCCATCTTAGTCATAATGGATCGTAAGTATGGCCATTCTACCCGGTCATACGCCTTGGACATGTCCAGTTTAAGTGCACAAGCTCCTGATTTCCCTTTCTTTTTCCTCAAGTAATGTATACATTCATATGCAATTAACACATTGTCCGTAATAAGTCGTCCCGGTATAAAAGCACTTTGCTCAGCGGATATGATATCATTCAAAATCATTCGTAGCTGATTTGCAAGCACTTTAGAGCAAATTTTGTATATCACATTGCATAAAGAAATGGGCCTGTATTCAGAAAGTGACTGAGGATGTCTCACCTTTGCGATCAACACGAGGATCGTCGAGTTCATCTCGTCAGGGAAAATTCCACCATTCAAGAAGTTTATCACAGCTGCACACACATCCTTCTTCAAAATATCCCAGTGTGTTTGAAAAAAACCGGCTGTGAAACCATCAGGGCCCGGGGATTTGTTGGGTTTCATCATGAAAAGGGCTTGTTCTACTTCCTTCTCCATAAATGGACTGCATAATATGCTATTCATTTCATCTGATATTTTGCGGGGTACATAATGAACCACCTCTTCTGGCTGAAGGTCTTCTTGAGCCGTGAATAAGGTAGAGAAGTAGCTGGTAGCCATCACCTGTAACTCGTTCTGTTCACTGCAGATAACTCCATCATCTCTCCTCAAAGACTGGATAAAGTTTTGCCTTTTGCGTTGTTTACATTTAGCTTGAAAGAACGACGTGTTCCGGTCGCCTTCTTTTAGCCACTGCACTCTGGACCGCTGTCTCATCATAACCTCCTCACGAGCTAGTAATTCGGATATGCGTTTCTGTACATTTCTTTCTTCCCTTGTTGGTCCTGAGCATAAGCTTCGGCCTCGAATCTTCACAAGTCTAGTGCGCAACTTCTTTATTTCAGCACGTACTGATCCAAAAGTGTTATAACTCCAGTTGCGTAGTGCCACCTGCATATTCCTCAAAGCCATTCCAATATCCTGCATATTCTGTCCCGCCGAGAACCAAGAGGAATTAACCAGCTGAAAGTATGAAGGATCGCGGCGCCACATGTTTTCATATCTGAATTGATATCGAGTCCCTCCGACCCCAGGGGAAATATAATCCCCAATTTTAATTAGTAACGCACAATGGTCAGATTCGGTAAGCTGAATATGGGCGACCGAAGTTGTCCCAAAACGGTCCAAGAATTTATCATCTGCAAGGGCCCTATCAAGTCTTACTTTCACATTATTCTCACCCTCTTGCCGGTTATCCCAAGTATATGGCGAACCTAAATACCCGAGATCGGTAAAATTGCAATATTCTGTTGCCTCTTTGAATCTGGCAATTTGCCACTCTTCCCGATCATTCTTCCCAAAGAATTCTTCTGATGAGAGTACTTCATTGAAATCTCCTGCACATATCCATGGGAGAGTGGATGAATGTCGAAGAAACTTTAGAAGCCGCCATGACTCAGTTCTTAGTTGTCGCTTCGGATCACCATAAAATCCAGTGAATCTCCACTCATCGTCTCCTGAACCATCAGCAATCCACACATCTATACAATACTTGTTGTAACCTTTTAGTCGCACACTGAGTTCATCTGTCCAAAACATCACTAAACCGCCACTTCTAGTATTAGAGCAATCCACTGCAAAAGCATTCTGAAAACCCAGCTTCCATCGCAAGCTCTCAGAGCGCTTGGCACACATCTTCGTTTCAGAAAGAAAGACCACTTTTGGTTTGTAAAACTCCACCAGTTGGCGAATTTCCTGAATTGCCGCGAACCCCGCACAGCCCCGACAATTTAAGGCTAAGAGATTCATAACTTCGCCGGAAGGGAGATTTCTGAAATTTCTTTGGCCTCGGCCGGCAGCAGATGGCTCCGCTCGACTAGGTAAGATCTGGCAGCGGCGGAGCAAGAACGCGCCGACGAAGAAAGGCGAGGCAGGCTGCGTACAGGACTTTTCCTCTTTACTTCTATCCTTTTCGAGAGATGTTTGTTGGGGATTTTGGAATTGTGGAAGAGTAACCAAGATAAATCAATGGAATAAGGGGAAGCGGATGGAGGAGGGCACCAGATTTGGAGCGGGATCAGGAAGAAATCAACAAGAGGAAGAGAAATCGGCATTTCGCCAAGCTTCGGCATATCGCCACACACGGAGAAACCTCCAGGAAACTAGCAGAACTGGAAAGCAACCCAAGAAATCGCAGGGGTATAGATGGGGATGGAGCTGACCTGAATATTGAAGGGGAGATCAAGAGGAACGAGGGCGGCATGAACGCCAATCACCGGCATATCGCCAAAGTCGCCATTGCGGCAGTCCAGAGAACTCTCTTCAACACCTTGAGGCTCGATTCGAGTTATTTGTTCAGCTCCTTGGCTCTTGCTTCCTTATCCCTTGCCATGCTCGCCCTTATATACGGGCATTCGATATTCAGCGCGAGTAGCGAATGGGAAACTAGCTTCAAGCCGCAAGTCATCACATTGGGCATACTTATAAAATTGGGCATTCGATGTTCGGTCCTAAGTTGCCACTGAGTGGGCCATCTAACATCAACTACTGCAAGCTGGTCCACTTAGTGGTAACATAGGACTACTGTTTAGTTCTCAGATTCAAACCGAAATTTGTGAAAAATAAGCGGCACATTTAAACTAATCCGATGTGAATTGTTCTATGTGCACGCGAGATTTTTTTTGGATGTTTGATTGTTCTGTGAAACCCGGCGTGTTTTTTCCTGTATGATGCAACAATCATACCTACACGAGAGAGTTCTAATAGATAAACACTCGTGAGTCATTTTTTTTTGTAAAACATCGTGGCGGAATATCTTGCAGGAAACTAGCAAGTTTCCGGTGAGACAAAGTAGTGTGTTTTCTATTTGTAAATGAGAACCACATACTCTCAGTCTGGTTACAATGTATAATTTCTTTTGCGACGGGCCACAATATTTATTTTGCAGTTTTCATTTAGTATGCACACTATATGTAGTTGAATAAAGAAAGAAGTATAGATAACCCCCACAAGTATTGAAGAAAGTATTGAGCACCCCTGAACTTTAAACTGAAGCATTTAACACCCAAAACTATATAATACTGGGCAGTTGACCCCCTAAGGCCGGTGTCATAAAAATCTAAGTGCGGTGACCCAGCACACCACTGCATGGTGTAGTGTGCAAGTCGTTGACATAATACTCATAGAAGGACCTATCCGTGAATATTACATCCCTCAGAGTGGTACAACAGAAACATAGCAGGTCCAAGGTAACACTATAGGTTTACAACCATATTCAATACAAAATCTCGAGAACCTCCTCGATAAATAGAGGATAGCCTCGTGCAAATGAAACCCAGAAAAGAGCCAGTTCGTAGCACTAAACCGGAGATTAACTCTAGCTCTATTTCCTCATCCACTACTGCTGTTGCCACAACCTTAACCTACTCTATCTGGAGTATCTCTATTTCGTATTGTACTTATCCTTTCAAAAGTCGTGGTCGCCTCCGTTGGCAGAGTGATCTCCTCAACATCGTTGACATTGCTCCTTCGTGGCCATAGTTGTCGTCGTGCTTCGGTTGGTGTAGTAGCGGTTGACTCCTTGTTGAAGATCTCGATATCGTGATGATCCATCGTCAACTCCTTTGATGGCTCTAAGATTCTAAGCAGGGGGTCAAAAGGGAAAAGGGTGAGTAACCAGCGTTACCCAGCAAGTCCATTATGTACGGTGGGAAGTTTGATGCACTAGCTACAGCTTTAGACTCGAGGGAGCCTTAAGCTTAATGCAAGGTTTTTGTAAACATTTCTTCAAGAGGTAGCTTTTATTCTGAAAACTATGCCCGTCATCCTTCACAGGGCTAGAACTTTCATGGAGTTCCTTTCCTGCAGCGTTCACAGCTCCTTCCCGGAACAGAGGGTAACATGTTACATTTTTTTACACTCTGCAGAGGTGCGTTACTTTACCCATAAGAGATCAAGACTTTGTTGCACAACCGGGTGATCTTTCCCGTCCACACTCTCTTTGGTGTGGGGCCCAGTTTTTGATCCAAGTCATTCACTGTGCTTCTCCACACAACGCATGCCCACCCTTTTGTAGGTTTGTCCTCCCCTAAATCTTTAGGCAGACCGTTCCAGACTCAAAAGTCCTCCCCTATGCCTAACAGATTGCCCGTTCCAGACATTCCTACAATCCATCATAGGCACCAGGTATCGTGGGACCTAAGGGTTCCCACCCATGTTGCGTGTAGTCCCGCAAGACCTACCGCGTACGACCCTGGTCACCCGTTGGCATGCATCCGGGAGAAATACAGATGGCATTTCCCGTCCCATTCCAGGTCTTATGGTTAACGCGTCTTTACGGCGCAATCATTATGACGGCATTTGTTGTTAATCCTAGGTAATACTTTCCCTTGCAAATGGAACCTCCGGACCTATTCTTCTTACCATGGTCCCATTTGCCAACCATAATAGGTTACCACCACTCAGGTAGATAGCCAAATAGTCAAGTTATTAAAGAAATAGGTTTTATGCTTTCTTTTGTATAAAGGTGATAGTATAATAAGGTTTTGCAAATAGTTTTCTAACAAATATTTCAAAAGATATGAGCAAGTGATGAACTTGCCTGTGATAGAGATGGCAGTTTCTGCCCTTCGGGGTTCTAGGGTGCGTCAGAACCCGGAGATCTGAAAACAGCAAAGTAGTCCGGGTAAGGACTACTGGAAACACTTGCAATATGCTATTATGCATAAATATGAGATGCATCGTATATAACCCAAAATACCCAAACTTACAAGTAAGCGCTTAGTGTTATTGATTACTTTGTTAAAGGTAAAATACTTTGAGTTGTTATCACTTTTAGACTTAGGTGTTTGCTATGATTATCGAAGTCATGTTTTACATGATTAATAAACAACTTACAGGTGCTCAGATAAGGATTGCATTTATTTCACAATTTTATTTTATTTAACTACTTTCAAAAAGAAATAACACTAGAGTGATTGATTTTCAAATGAACTCTTTTTTGTGTGTTTTACCTAGGATGAGTAACAGGACAGTCATTTACATTATGGTATTTAGTTCAAAATTTTATGTGTTGAACCTTTATTTCAAATTCATTTTCTTTTTAGAAAATTAGTTGTTTTAGAAGTTAGTACAAATCAATTCCAGATACTATCTTTTAATTAATTAGATAAGAAAATTATTTTCAAATAATTTATTTTAAAATAATTGAAATCATATCCATTTATGGATCTTAGTATTTTTCATTCAATAAGCCTTTTTAATAAATTAAATAAAAATTATATTTGAAATCCTTATAAAATTTGGAGTTGAAAACATATTTTTATTTAATTTTTGGAATTTATTTGAATTTCAAAATTTTAAGTGATGATTAAGTGGCAATTTGGTAATTCTAAACAACTTTTAATTTTAGTTACTAAACTATGAATGAATTTGTCATATTTAAATAGGATTCATTTTTCTAAGAATTTTGGTATATTATTTGTAATTTTCTGAATTATAGAATAAAAGTTATAGAATTTACAGTTTTTAAACATTTTCTGGAATTATTTAAATAGCTGCCAGAGGGGTCCCACATGTCAGGGATTTAATCTTTTCTGAAAAGATAAACATGGGATGACGTCAGCTGACGTCATCAACCATGGGCAGCGGCCACTCCGGCCTTGCTCCGGCCGATTCCGACCATCTCCGACCACGCGGACACGCGCACCAGACGCGCGAGACAGAGACGGACCAAGGGGTGGCGGCGCCGCCCCTTTATGGTCGCCGGAGCTACCACGGCGACGACATGCCGCGGCGGCGCACGACGGCCAAACTCAAATCCGAAGAGCTAGGATGCAATTGATGGAAAAGAATGGGGCAAACGGATGAGGAGCTTACCCCGAGATTGTTGGACAAGGTTTCATGATCGGAGGAGGCTCAACGGCGACGGAATCATGCTCGACGGCGGCAGCTGGCGTTCGGGGCGTCGCGGCCGTTCTCCGTCTTCAGGCCATCCCAGCAGGCGCGTCAGGCACCACGGCGTAGCGAACGACGAGGAAAAGACGATGGACAAGGTCTCTAGCCGCGGAGCTCCACCATTCGTCGGCGATTTGAGGGAAATGGCGGCGGCCGAATGAGCTAGGGTTAGGGTTTGATGTGGTGCTGGGCATAGAGGGAAAAGGAGAGAGAGGAAGCGAGTGCGAGGGAGGAGGAGAGGAAGATGGGGACGCCTCCTTGGGTCTTATCCCCGAGCGAAAGCGGCGAGCAGGAGGTGGCACGGCGCGGCGACGTCGCTGTCCTCGGCCTTCTGTCCAGAGGAAGGAGAAGAAGAAAAGAAAAGAAAAGAAATTTGCAGAAAAACCCCTGGTCTTTTCATTAATTAATCAATTCATTAAAATAGCAACTTAATACATTTAATTAGGGCTTTTAGATAAGTCCAAAAATCATAGAAAAATTCATGGATGCTCCTAATATTGTAGAGAAGCTCCACATATTTTTGTTTTGAATTTTGAAATACTCTAGTCACATTTAAAAATAGAGATATGTTTTAGTCATTTAAATGTATTCACCACTTATTTAAGATGCACCCAAGATCTTGTGTTCAAAAGCATACTTGCCATGAACATGATCAACTACTAATCATTTTATTACAAGGTTGGGATGCTCAAGTATCTTTGCAAGATTCATGTCTGAGGTCTATATCATAGGTTTGATTTTCTTCCTTGGGAATTAATTCATTGGAGAAATATTTTTATGTTGCTTTCTTAAAAAGACACTTGATTGGGTTGAAGAGGTTGATACTTTGCCTTCTTGGTCAAAAGATCAATGTTGCCTTTTGTCCCTTCTCTTGTATTGATCAAATGTTGCTCCTCATTCTTGTTGACTGCTTGACTCCAGATGATCCAGCTGATCCAAGGACCCTTGTTGCTCTTATATTAATATAGATTCTTTCTAGTCAATAATTGGATATTAGGGCAAGTTCCTAATATCCATTACTTAACTTCCAAGATTATAATGCATCACCCTTGTGGTGAAAGCAAACATTTTATTCAAAGGACACTCTCCTTCTGGCAAGCATATTCTTATTTGAAATTCAATTGCTTTAATGCATACAAAGAATTATGTTAACAAGGTTGCAAGGCTTGTTAACAAACTCCTTTCATATAACACCAAGCCTTTAAATTTCACCCCAAGTTTCTTTATTATTCAAATTGTCTTGCAGGAATGAATTTGGAAAGATTTGAAGATAAGAAGCTAAGATCAGATAAGAAGATCAAATTTGATGTAAAATAGAATTACTTAAGCATTTGTATTAGCTTTTATGATTGGCAAAGTAAGGACAAAGTTTTCTGGTTTTCAGCCAATTACATTATTAATTTGTTTTAATAACTCTTTGAGTTGTGATAGGTGTTAACACAATTACACCTTAGAATTTATTTGTGAGTTGTTTGCTTAAAAGTATAAACATGTATAACTTCATTATTCAATTTTTAATAAATTTACCAATTTAATATCATTTGTATTTTCCAATTTGGATCTGATTTCCCGCAACCAGTAAAAATGCCTGGAGGTCATGTCAAAACTTATCACATTCACCTCAGATGAGCTAAACTCTACTCATGAAGTTGAATGATCTCCAATCCCTCCAGGGTTTTATTTTGCGAAAAATTTATTCGGAATTTTCAGATGCATGCATGCAGATGCACAAAATCATACTTCTACCCTTCGTTGATTGCTAACTACTGGGGTATTACACTAAGAGACTAGTAGTCCAATGCATTGTTTCTTAAAGTTTGTATCTAAATTTAATGATTTGGAGCTCATGCATGGATGTGATTGGGCTAACAACTTTTTTTTGCCTATAATAACGTGTAAAGGTTGTATGTTAGCTAAGTTACAAGCTTAATCTCTTTCTTCATTAACTACTATGCCACATAAACAAATTACCTATGAAACCGTGTTAAGAAACCTCTATTGGCACATGCCTAAGAAGTTTTGGACAGTGGTTTTTATCGCATGGACGATGATGATTAGATCGGACCATTCCACGCTGGACAAACTACGAGAAATTAATAGAGATTAGGAATGAATTACGTTAATTAGATCTGGACCCCCAAAAAATCCAGTAAGTTAACATGATCTGGACCTATTTTTTCAGCACACATACATGATCCGGAACAGATTATGTAAGAAAATTGAGGTCAAATCGGAAGGAATTTGAAAACTAACAAACAAAGAAAATAGTATATGGATCTTTAGACATGGTTTGTTCAAGATTATAGCATAAACCACTTCACAATTTTCCCATCAAGAATAAAAAACACAGCATCACACTTGTGAACAAATTAGAAAAAAATGGAGAATGCGCACATCAGGATGGACCAAAAATTCCATCAACCGTGAGAGGAAAAAAAAAATCATGCTCACATGCGGCAAGCTGAAGGTGGATCCAAATGTATCACGAGGAAAAAATCAAGAAGGAAAGAATCTCGTACGCGCGGCCGACCTGCATGTCACCTCCTCGCATGCGGGAGCCCTGAAGATTGGCTCGGATCCTGCTCCCCGTTGCGGCCATGTCACCATGGATGGGACAACTATATCAGATCTAAGGTGGTAGGAACTAGTAGACGCCCTCGCCCCGCAGTCCATGTCTAGTGCCGGCGACCAAGACCATGTTCACCTGTTTGCCGTCCATCCTCCATCAGCCGCGACGTGCTTCACTGTCGGCGGTGCCGTTCCCTGCACCCCCTCCCGTGACGTGCTTCGCCGGCAGCACCGTTGCCCTGCACACCCTTCTCGCGACGTGCTTGCCTGCTGGTGCTGGAGGCACCATTCTCCGCCGTCGGGGGCGCTCTTGCAACCGAAGATGTGCCAACCGAAGCTGCCACTCCCTCATTTTGTGAACCTTCGCTGTGCTTCATGCAGATTTAATTACTTTAATTCATCTCAAAACAAGCTCTGAGAGCAGCCACATTGGTGGCCAAATAGTGATGCCAAATGCAATATTTGGCTTTGGAAGCCGCTCCCTAACATTGTGAGCCACGATGCCAAATCCAAAAAACCGAGAACGGAGCAAATAGAAGAGCCGATGCCAAATTCCAACAAGCAATAGAATAATGGATGAAGTTGGTTGCATGCAGTGCAAGAGAGTGGAGAGGAATCTCATATCATGGATGATATTACTATTGTAGTACTAGGTGGGTTCCACTTTGCATGCAATTGGTTGCTCCCTACGCCGGAGGAAATCAACACATTTAGCTTTGATGCCAAAATCTGACAAGCTCAGTAATTTGGCCACACTCACATGTGGCTGCCCGAGCTGGAACTCTAACTACATGATGATTCACTATATCTCTAGCATGTATATCCACACAAATATTGAGAAAAACTGCCAGGTCTATCGGGGTCATATATTGGCACACACACCTATGGCAAAGATGTTGTGCCGACGGATGGCATGTAAGCAGTCACCGGCCTCCTTGCAGGGAGGGCAGGGAGTGGCACCTCGAACCGCCACGCGCTAACCGCCTGTCTACGGCTGAGGTTGTAGTCTAGTTGAGAATAGGTGAGCCCGACGAGTATCACGAATTCCATCTCTCAATCGTCGAACTCTCCTCTCAGTCATGCATCTACCGTGTCCAGGACTCTCCCCCTTCCATACAGATCCTAGACCCAATGGGTCAGTTGGATTCGTTCTTCTCCCGGTGATGACATTTCATTTGTCAAATACACAACCATTTCATGTTGATTAAATTTAGATTCTTAACTACTTTGGCCAACGGAATCTTGCACACTCCCATTAGAAAATTTGATGGGCAATGCTTAATACATTCTTACTAGGGGGGGGGGGGTGCCCTCCTGCCCAAACTAAAGAATGGACTATTGCTTATTCTGCCGTGGCAATGCGGAGGAGCCGCCTCCACCGCCCCCAACAATGCCTAGGTACTTGATCTTGCATGCCATCATACAACCTCCACATAATGTAATTACTACAAGGTTAGTACTAACATTTCTTTCGTCTGCAGGCATGAGATTGTGCTTGGATATGGCTGCGCTTCACTACCTCCACTGTTGTTCAGAACCAAGCTCGGCGACTTCGGGCTCGCAAGGCTGCTTCAATACGGTTGGCATGCACTGACAACGAGTTTTGCCGGCATTTGCCACTGACTATCTACAGGAGGACTATGCAAAAGATGTACACATCGGACCGCCTACTGGTCTTTCCGGTGTTCATGCAATTAGGGGCGATGTAGTCAAATGTTCCACCAAAGTTAGTATTCAGTGCAAGCCAGCCGTGTTCAACCAGCTTCGCGAGGCCGAAGTCACCGATCTTGGTTCTGAACAACAGGTCCAACATAATGTTGCTTGGCTTGATATCCCTGGGCAGGACGCACTCTTCCCACTCATGGTGGAGATATTGGAGTGCAGACCCCAATCCAAGCAAAATCTCTACATTATGTTGAGGTTGTATGATGGCATGCAAGATTAGGTAGCTATGCATTGTTCGGAGCGGTGGAGGCGGCTCCTCCGCGTTGGCACGGCAGAAGAAGAAGCAATCCATTCTTTAGTTAGGGCAGGGGGGCAATGCCCCCCTAGTAGGAATGTATGTCCATTGCACTTAAATTTTTTCTAATAAAATGTGCAAGGTTCAGTTGGCGATAGTAGTTAAGAATAAAAAATTAATCAACATGAATTGGTTGTGTATTTGACAAATGAAATGCCGTCAACATTTAGGAATAAACATCGATGCAATCTTGCGTATTTTCAGGCTCAACTTGGGCGACATCCAAGCTTGTGTGATGCCTTATTTGCTAAGGAGTGAGAATGATGTGCGTGTGAACGAAGCATCCGATATAGGGTGAGGCATCCTCTCACCAAGCATCGGGTTAGGTCTTGCTTATTCGAGAAGGGGTGGGGTGTTTGCTTTAGATAGCATGCACGCTGTTCTTCTATATGGATATGCATATAGTGGGAGCGGACGATGTGTCTCTAGGTGTTGCAGCTAATCTTGGCACTTGCAAGTGTTAGTTCAATGCATGGGCTATTGGGTCCAAGAGAAATTTATGCGGGGCTACAAAATGTGGAGATTGAATGGGTGTGCAGAGCGTCACTTTTGTTGGCCTTCTGGGACAATTTGAAAGTCCAACACAGCTTAAGTGCAAAATAAGGGATTTTTTTGGCGGGCCTGTCGGGCGAGCAGGCTTCTCGCGAGTTGTTCCAATCACTAAGCTCCCGAGAAAAATAGGAAGTTATGCTGCATCCGGCTTGCCAAGCAGGAGGGATGCATCATGACATGAATTCCCTTGCCACGGATTTACCCTATGACCTACCTTTCTAGAAAAGAACTCCTAATCCTTCAAGGGGCGTTTGTTTCTTACCAGAAGGCCTCAGGGCCACTTCTTTTGCAGTTTCTGGGCAGCTTCGGGGTCGCGCACAGCGGAAGCAGAAAAGAAGTCTCCGGCGGCGGGCCTGCTTATTTCAACCGCGAAACGGTTCGGTAGTGCAATACGAGAAACTGGTCGGAGGCAGCTTCCCGAGCTTCTCGACCAGGGAAGCGAAACGTTACGTGCATTGCGACATGTCCTTGAGAGAAATTACCTCCAAACTGCCACCCCACGACCGAACGCCTGTTGAACTTGGTCTGTGCAACTCCCTCGTGTCCCTCGCGCACGTACGTGACCACTGGAGACGCTGGATCGTACACACAAGCAAGGATGACCGGTTTCGAGTTTCGTGGACCGTAGCTTATTAATTTTGGACTAAAGTTCGCACCATTTTTAGATGAATTTTATCAAATTCGTCGCACTCGGTTGACCGTTTGAAATTTCCTTTCACGAGTAGATCGATCTCGCCGTTTTCCACAACTTTCATGTTGTAATTTTTTCGTTTCGGCGAACATATATGAATAGATATTGTAATCTCTTTATTAAGTGCACGTGTCAAATTCAGGACATAACAGACATCTCACAACTCATCCCATCAAATAAGCCAAATCTTCATAAACTCAAAAGAACTCTCCAGACAGTTTCTGGAAGTTTCTGCCCACAACAGTTTCTCCCTACCGGAATCTATAAGCAGGTTTCTGCATAAGCAGAAACTTAAAAGAAGTGGCCCTCAGTAGGATATCCCTTAGCTTGCAGTTGAGGATCCTGGATTGCTCTTGGTGTCCACCCTAAAAATGACCACCTCGCTTTTATTGAAATTGGTCTTTAGACCCAACATATTCCCAAACATATAAAAGCGTGAACTTGAGGTTTGTGATCCCCAAATCGTCTAGTTTAATAAGAAGCATCGCATTGTCAACATATCGATGATGGGATCCACCTCCCAGGATACAATGCGACACTAGGCAATGAAAATATCTAGCCGTCCTTGCATATTCAAGGTTCACAGCAAGGGCGTCAGGTACCATATCAAACATAAGTGGCGATAGGGGAACCACCCTGGTGAACCCCTCTCGTGTTCTGAAAATAAGGACTCACTTCTCCATTTCTATTAATAGCAGTATGTCCCCCTGAGACCAGCTTCATAAGACAGTGAACCACAAACACGGTGTTTTGGGTTATAGGTGTATATGCACCTGCTATGAAAATATATTTTAAATGTATTCCAAAATGTCAAAGAAAACGGCAAAATATCGGGGATACATCCGAACATTCTATGTTAGCACAAAACAAATTGCGAAAAAATAATTTTATTGTGGCAATATGTAAAAAGGATTAAAAAAATCTCGTGTAAAGTCATTTTGGAGCAGCGGAATTTGTTCTTTACGTTGGCCACCAAAAAATGTCTTTTACGCGAAATTTTGTGTACCGACATAAAATGATCGGATGTGCACTCAAATTTTTGTTTGTATTTTATTGACATTTTGAAATATGGCTTTTACGTTGTGGGAGCCACCCCTGTGAGTCAAATTAAGTATTAACTCTTCCTAAAAAAATAGAAAAATGGCGGTGCATACATTGGCTTGGAGGAAATTAAAAACAGTGCATGCACATGAGTTTAGAAATAATTAAGGCTCCATCCTTATAATTCGAACTATTTGAAATGGCCTCCACTCTTATAATCTCGTACGGAGGGACTAGATGACGTACATGCATGTAGCATGTTGGGAATCCTAAAAGATAGTCTCGATATGTTGGCATCTGCCCCTGTTTTTTTATAAAATGCATTTTAAACACGTTTTAAAATGTGTAAAAATCCGAAAAAAAATTTTGATGGCGAGTTGTACAGAAGGAGTGTCACTGGAGTCTACCAGAGGTATGTGTCTCCAGAAGAGGGCAGGCAAATACTGCAAGAGATTCATGCAGGTGATTGTGGTCATCATGCATCCACTAGATCCTTGGTGTCAAAAGCTTTCAGGCACGGGTTCTTTTGGTTAACAGCACATCTGGACGCAGAAAAGATAGTGCGAGTTTGTGACGGGTGCCAAAGGTACGCAAGGCAAGACCACATGCCAGCCCAAGAACTCAGAACTATTCCTATCACTTGGCCGTTTGCAGTTTGGGGGCTTGACATGGTGGGTCCTTTCTCAAAGTCGCCCTGTCAGAAGACCCATCTGTTAGTAGCAGTTGACAAGTTCACCAAGTGGGTGGAAGTCGAACCCGTCAGTGTCGGAGAACTGTCCCAGAAACTGGGTGTATCTCACAAGGATCGAGTAAGGGGCTGAACACGTAATCAAACAACCCTCAACGTGCCTCGGCGACGATGCTCGTTGAGCTCGCTGTGGGATTAGCACTGCAGAGATGGACGCACGGTATTACCCAGGTTCAGGGCCCTCTGGGAGAGGTAAAACCCCTACGTCCTGCCTTGAGTGTATTGCACTTGCTTGGAGAGGTTTTAGTACAGAGGGAGCTTGGCGAGCTCGAGGTGGCTAAC
Organism: Puccinellia tenuiflora; assembly: GCA_012064385.1. Classification (NCBI taxonomy): domain Eukaryota; kingdom Viridiplantae; phylum Streptophyta; class Magnoliopsida; order Poales; family Poaceae; genus Puccinellia; species Puccinellia tenuiflora. The sequence continues at coordinate 140,560 of QRDG01000478.1, read as the reverse complement.
AATGGCTAACCCTAGAACTCAGAACTTCCAACATAGGGTTTTGTCTAAGCTTCAAGATTGTGAACCCTCTAAGATTGTGAACCCTCTGCCCGAACGCGCTCCCCCTCCTTTTATAGGTGTCTTGGGCCTCTTCCCCCAAATATCTTGGCGGGAAGGGTTACCACATAGCGACGAAGGAGGAGGACGGGCGCACGATAAAGGTAGAGTCCATGGATGCGGTCCATGGCAGGGAGCGGTGTCACCAAAGCTGGAAAAGCCACCGTCCAACCAGGACGGTGGGCTGGCGCCGCTGAGGTGGGGTGTGTCCCACGGTGACGTCGCCCTTGGAGCGTAGCTGCAGACGGTCCCCTTATCACCAAAGTGGCAATTCTTGGGGCTCCTTTGCTTGGTGCAGCGTTGTTGACTGCTTTAAACATAAGAACGGCAACTGCGGCGCTGCCGTCACCGCGCGCTGGCGCGGTCGTCACCGCGCGCTGGCGCGCCCGTGACTCTACGGTGGTTGCAGAGCCCATGTGCGCTCTACCGCGGAGGCAGAGCTGGCTTTGTGAGGAAGGAACCCCGCGAGGCAGGAGGCCTCGCCGAGCCCTTCGACTTGGTCCTTAGCAGAATTTTCAGGTAGCATCCGCGATGCCCTCTCGAGGAGAGGCGGTCCCTCGCCGAGGAAAAAACCCTCGGCGAGGAGGAGAGGTCCCCTCGCGAGGGGAAAAACCCTCGCGAGGCTCGCCAAGCTTGGAGAGCCTGGTCCTTAGCGAAATCTTCTGACGAACGTTGTGGGCCCTGTCAGGCCAGCCCGTGGTACCCCGGTTTCCACTATGCCGACAGTCAGCAGAGTCGACGGAGCATCAGCAGTGAGATTTTTTAAGAAGATAGCAACACGCTTCGGATATCCTCACAGCATCATTATAGATAATGGTACCAACTTATCAATTGGAGAGATGGCCAAGTTCTGTGGTGAGAACAACATTAGACTCGACCTAGCCTCAGTCGCACACCCACAGTCCAATGGACAAGCAGAGAGGGCAAATCAGGAGTTGCTCAAGGGAATTAAACCTCGGCTCCGATTCCCCTTGTTAAGAGCCGCCGGGTGTTGGGTTGAGGAGCTGCCAGCAGTACTTTGGAGTATAAGGACGACTCCTAACAGATCCACTGGCTTCACACCTTTCTTCATGGTGTATGGAGCAGAAGCCGTCCTGCCTAGCGACTTGCTACATGACTCACCACGAGTCGCCAATTATGTCGAGACAGAGAATGAACTCACTCGTCAGGACTCGGTGGATGCACTCGAGGAAGCAAGGGAGTTAGCCCTTGAGAGATCAGCTGTTTATCAGCAGGACTTGCGGCGGTATCACGCACGTAGAATCAAGACTCGGACTTTCCAGGAAGGCGACTTACACTACACCACAACACTAAAATCGTGACAGACAAGTTGGTCGGGAAAGCAGCTTTCGCCGACAAACAGTCGGTCGGGAAATGGTTTTGCCGACCGACACTGTCTGTCACCAAAAGTCCAGTCGGGAAAGCCCTTTCCCGACCGACAACTAATTGCCGACCGACTGTTTGTCGTCTATACTATTACTTTCCCGACCGACAAAACTTTTCCGACAGACATATGTTCCCCGACCGACATATGTTTACCGACAAACAATCTGTCGGTGTATGCTTTGCCGACCGACATTTCATTAGCCCTGCAATTGACTTTTCCCGACCAACTGTCTGATGTCTTTAGTTTTGCCGACCAACATTTATTATCCTCCCATATTTGGAATTCTGTTTTATAACCGTAACAACCTACAATTACATATTTTATAACAGCAATGTGCGTATTCTACACAAATATTAAACTATAACCAAACACATTAATTAATTCTCACATATACATAGTTCATCTCTGATCAACATAATTACCATCAAAATTTTCTCATACATTACAGTTAACTCATTCAATAGAGATAGAGGTAACTTATGTTCCAGTGTCCTATACATCATAGTAATCAGTTTGCTCTCTGGCCGAGAATCCAACTATTCACAGTTTGCTCCATTACACAAAAAAATCCAATTGACGACAATCAACTGCTTCATAGTTTCTCGCCCTCTTGCATGTATTTTCCTACAAAGAGGTAAACAAGTCTCAGTCCATTCATAAAGACAATGACATTCCAGAAAATCGTATAAAGCATAGCTGTGCTCAATTAACATCATTTGCATTGCCCACTTAACGTATACAAGCATGACAACAACTATTACTCCACAAGGCAACACACATCATAGTAATCAGCCTTGAGTTATAAAAATCCTGCCACTACAGCAAATTCGTGCAAGCAGTACAAATAGGAATTACCATGAGCTCACTAACATATGGTGTGATGACTGAAATAGGCTGCGTTGACCAAAAGTGTATTTTAGGAAGATCCCAGAACTACAAGTACACCACTTTCTTGTTTGTGACATCTCAGATCATAGTAATCGACCCTAATTTATAGCAACTGAAGTGTTAGCTAGCATATTGTACATGAATTCGCTGGATGAAAGAAATAATAAATTTTCTAATACCTCCATGGTATGTCAAGAACATATCAAACTGTAGTGACTATTGTTGAAACAAGTTATGGGAACTCCAACCTTTTTGGGTGAATCAATATAAACCTGCAAGTAAAATCACACCTTATAGGTTGAGTGCAAAAAGAAGCAAGTAACTTCATAAGGAAAATAGTAAATGGACTACGCTTCAAACTGATCATGCATTATGCTGCTTTGCAGAATGTCAGCTAGCATAGTGAATTCACTATCTGTACTGCATAGGAAGGTTAAGAATCAATAACCTCAAAAATATGTATACCTTGCTGAGCATTTAACTCGATTTACCGGCAAACCACACGGTTCTTACCTGTGACCTTACCCGGTCATATTTCTTAAACTTATTATTCTTTTTTTGTAAGAATAATGCTTTTGTCAAGTTATAACACATGACACGCAAAGGTAAAAAAACTTAATCGGAATTCTACAGTTTGTACAGAAAAAGTTATGACAAACATAGCATTAGGTACAAATGCTATTATAAATAGACAATATGCAAAAGTTAATTATGTGAACATGAGCTATAGATATGGCAGTAAAATTATGTGACATGAAGGCTTCTAATCTTCATGTCATTGTTGCATTGAATAAGATATCTGGTGGTGGCTGGAAATAAACTGGTAAATTTCTATTGAACAGCAAATTTTGATAAACTGGCAAACAGGAGGATGAGAACTATCGTACTTATACGGCAGATCCATATGGTTGACAGACAGAGCAACAAAGCGTCAAATGGCCAGCAAGGGAAAAACAGGAAGGTAGCGCAGCAGTCATATGTTGCACAAGAATGGTGAAATTATACTTGAGTGTGAATCCTAGTAGACTCACTGGTCGTGGAACTGAACCATGCACATGAAGGCAACTCGGGTGTGGCATTAGGTTGGAGAGAAGGATGCTAAATAAGAGGGAGGGCATGATGTAGAATACATGCACCCAACAATTGATTATTCATGTGTTTAGTTACCGGATTCTTGCTGCTGTGCACCTTCTAATTATGCCAACTATATATCCAAAACGCACCCATACAAAATATGGCAGAAAACTTCTATTTTCCAATAAGAACATTTTAGACATTCAAATATACAAAGTTAGCTTATCCATTAGCTTTTCTTTAGACCATCATGGCAAGTATACCTATTATGGACATGAATAACAATTGGTAACTGCAAAGCACTTAGAAATCAAAGAACCTTAGAGACATTGCATGGTGTAAAATCACTATGAAGAATCAGATACTCTGATAAGAATTTATAGCTAATATTTTGGCGAAGAAAACCATACATATTAAGAGCGTTAAGTATTATTCAAAGAATATTCAAAAGCATTATGCATTATGTGTTGCTTATTGTAGAGAGCTATCTAAATCTCAAAGAATATTAAACATGTATTATGTGCCCTGTTATAAAAAAAATTACCATAGACCTATGTTATAAAATGCAGACACCTACAAACCAATATAACTCATTGCCTATTTACCTCTGTCTAGCATGCCAGCACATATTGTAGATGGCTGTTGCCTCGGTGGTCACAGAAGTTTAATGAGCCTAAGAAGTTACGGTAAGGCATCGAATTAGTGAAACACCAACGACTATAGTACACACAAATACTGCTCGCTGCTTAATTCTTAGAAGTGTAGGAGAGGATGGAACAAGGATTCCGGATGGAAAATCTAATCATCTAGTACAAGTAGTAATAGAAGATTGGGGCTGGCGGGTGAGCCGCCAGGTTGAGAGAGAAGAAATTTCTGCTTTACATGGGATTTTGGAATGCGGAAGCAGAGGAAGTGTACCAAAGCGCTGCTGGAAGGCTCTGTATACGGATCTTGGTCCAGCTGGTGGCGAACCAATCCGGCCAAATCTGTGGTCAATGCCGCCGGGAAGCGCGTGACGCCACCGGGAAGACCGCACCGTCGCCTGGAGCGCGGTGGGAGGTGGGGAGCGCGCGAGGTGGGGTGGTGTCGCCTGACGTGCAAGCGGTGGAGGCGGCGCTCGGTGGAGATCGGCTCAGGGGGGAGGCAGGGGAGCCCGACCAGAGAGGTCTCAGGGCGGAGGGAGGAGGAGCGGGGAGTGGGGCGCGGTGGAGAGCCGGCCGTAGAGCTCATGGCGGCGGCGTGCGTGCTTGTGAGTGGCGATGAATTAGATCCAGAAATTAGGGATCTGGGGTGAGCAAGGGAGATTTTATCACTTACCACCAGAAGTTGGGGAATTTGTATCACAAAACCACAACTCTAGAAAAAAAATTCACAGAACACCAACCTTTGGGGTAATTGTATCACAAAACACATAAATCTCTACTTAGCATGTTTAATAGCCCATTAGTGAATTCAGGCCCACAGTCAGGTCCAGCGTGGCACAACCTCCTCTATCTCTCCCATAGCGACCAGCGTCACTAGCGTGGCACTGAACCATTCTCTCCCCACGAACTGGAATTTAGCTCCTTTATAAATGTTGTGGTGATATATTAGTTGCTGCATATTTCGTTTTGGGATTGGCAATGTAATGAAAGAAAATCTGAGGAGTCAATGTAATTTATTTTTGGCTGGTAGGATTTTTGACTGATTTTTTGCTTGAATTGAAGTTGAATTGTACATAATAATAACCAGAGTTTATCTTTGTGTAGGTTTGAGGATTATGGCGAGGTTCCTGTCCATGGGAGTGCGCTGATGGGCAATGTGGCACACTGGCAGTTGGAAACATTAGGCATTTTGGGTACGCAACATAGTGTCAATCAACCTGCAGATGAATTTGTACAGAGCCAAATGGGCAGCAACGTGGCTGTGGCTGCACCTCGGCATGCTCCAACACCACCTCAACAAGCTTCAGCTGCGGCCCAGCAAACTCCAGCACCACCAAGGTGTAGCAAATATTGCAAGTGTGTAGCAAATATTGTTGTGTATTAAATATTGTCATATTGTTACACAAAAATGATCACGAGAGAGTACAGGACATTGGGTGCCACGCTGGACAACTAATTACTTGTCAAGCTGGCCAAGTAGAGAATTATGTGTTTTGTGATACAATTACCCCAAAAGTTGGTGTTCTGTGAAAAAAAATTCTAGAGTTGTGGTTTTGTGATACAAATTCCCCAACTTCTGGTGTTAAGTGATAAAATCTCTGAGCAAGGGGACAAGGTATCTCGTGCACACAGTGAAAAATATCAAAACTAGTGAGCGCCAAATTTATTTTCTATCCCGCGCGCGCGTCTGGGCCGAAAATTTCGTCCGCACGCCTGGCCCATTTACCTACTACGTGTTGGTCGGCGTTATTTCCCGACCGACAATTGGTCGGTTATACATGCATTACCGACCCACCGGATGACAGCAAAGATTTCAGAATTCCCGACCAACAGTCTGTCAGCGTATACAAGTTTTGCCAACCAACAGTCTATTGGGAGTTTTTCCAACCAATAGTTGGTCGGCACTAGGGACCTTTCCCGACCGACGTCAGTAGGGAATACTGTGCTGTGGTGTAGTGTTAGTACTTCGCCTCGTCCAAAACAGGGAAGGGATGTGTCGTGGGGTTGTCACGGCAAGTTCTTCCTCCGGGAAGATGAGTTCTGGGGCCATTGGTGATCGAAGTACGTGGGAACGGTTAATCTTGTCAAGGAACAAGGATTTACCCAGGTTCGGCCCCTCGGATTAGAGGTAAAGACCTACTTCCTGCTTCTATGTTATTGCTCTTGATTAGATCTCGATTACAAGGACCCGGCTCCTACAACTCAGGAGCCGGCGACTTCTCTCTGGTGGCTAGGGTTTCTCTCTACTGGTTGAAGCTTAGCTCACTACGATCCAGGACCCTGCTTATCAAGGCTGCCGGGTCCCTGAACTTACAGGCTATACCGAGTCACATTAGAACACGGAGTCCTACTCTATATCTTGGTCTTCCAAGTTAGACTCCGGGTTGTACTTGGACTCCTTCTCTGGACGAGCCTCTTTCTCCACACGGGCCTTGGTCGGCTTGTCTCCAGCCCAGCCCATGTGACTTGTCTCGTGACTCGGCGTTGGCCTTCTTGGTCTTGGCGGGTCTACTTTCCGGGTCCATGGGCCTACCTGTAAAGTATCCCCCCATCAGTAGCCCCCGAATTTATCTTGGGCGCAGCTTGGCGGCTTCCTCTGACTTGTTGGTTCGACTCCCTGGGTCGACTCCTTCCACTTGAGCCACAGGCTCCAAAATCGCTTGCTGCTAGCTCCAAGATGAATTCCTGCATAAAAACATAAGACATACAAAAGATGAGTCTATCCTCATTCCTTGTTCAAGTCATCACCCTTGCCCTTGCACATGCTAGCCGGGTTTGTTGCGACTCTTGCGAACAAGGATTAGACAACTTGACTTTCACTGCCACAGGACTCGCCACTCTGGGACAAGCCGGCTCCTTCAATTTCTGTGACTTTAACTTTTCTCTGCTATGTATTTTCTGTCTGTTAACCACTGAACCGCTAGTAGTGAAACGTTATCCACAGTTTACTGTGGACCTGCACCGTAACTCTCTAGGGTTTTACCCTCTTTATAAATACCGAAGGGTTAGGTCTTAAACCTCACTTCCCCCTCCAGCTCAAATCTCATCTTTCTCCCTTCGCGCCCATCTCTTCCCGCGCCCAGCACACACTGCCCGCACGCCATGGCTCCCAAGCGTGCAAAGACCGCATCCAAGGCCAAGGCATCCTCGTCGAGCAGGACGGTGGACATCGCCGCCGCGGCCGCCGCCGCCGCAAAATCCTCTTCCAAGCGCTCGATTTCCGCCGATTGGGGTGGATCTGTGGTCACGGCGGAGCAATTGAAGACTCATAGGCTCTCAGGTTTGATTCCTTCTAGCGCTCAAGCTCGGGCCCCAGGGGATGAGGTTGTTCCCTCTCCCGCTAAGGGCGAAGTGGTTGTCTTCGTGGAGCACCTGTTCCGCGGATTTTCTCCCCCCGGCGATCTTTTCTTCCGCCAGCTCCTCGAACTCTATGAGCTGCGGATTCATGATCTGGCTCCTAATTCCATTCTCACCCTTTCCAACTTTGTGACCTTGTGTGAGGACTATCTCCAAATTAAGCCCGATATCAATCTCTGGCTTGAACTTTTTTACTGCAACCCTCAGCCCGAAACCTCTGGGGGCCCTCTTCTCCAATGTGGCGCCGTCGCTCTTCAACGGCGCCTCAACTCTGTCTTCCCCAAACCAGTCTTTCCCAATCGCATCAAGGATTGGCAAAAAACCTTATTCTATTGCAAGGACACCTCCCCTGCAAATGAACCAAAGCTTCCCTTGTTCTCTGAGGACCGCCTCAGGGCGACTCTCTTATGAAAGCTAGGTGCCCAGAGGCCGCCCGGCCAAGAGTCGAGTCTCTGATCACTCGAATCCGGGCCCTCTTATCTCACAATCTGGAAAACATGGATCTGGTCCGCTGCTGGACCACTTGGAGAATCCAGCCTCTGAGTCCTAGGACTCGGCTGATATGCTCGTACACTAGATGCGCTGGCGATGATCTTCGAGTGACGGAGCAGCTATCTGATGGACCCGAACTTGGTCGACTTATCAAAAAGTTGACTGGGAAACCGGTGAAGGACCAAGCCCACTTTGGGCTCCAGCCATTCTGCTCCACCAACCCAGCTCCTGATGTAAGTATCATTCTCTACTTTATCTATACCTTGATCTTACTTGTACCGCTTACTGACTCACTTTTGTTGACTCTGTTGCAAGCTCACCGACTCCTTCTGGAAGCCGGCCTTTGGAGCTGGTACTAAGAACAAAGCTGAAGCTGAGGCTGAGGCTGAAGAAGAGACTCCTGCCACAGATCCAACTACTGTGGCAGAAGACACTGATGATGCGGATGAGGAGTCCTCCCAGGGGGCTCCCGCTGAAGATGACGCCGCCGATGAGGAGTCCTCGCCAGAGGCTCCAACCGGAAACGTTGATGAAGAGGAGTCCTCTCGGGAGGCTCCCATTGTGGAGGAAATTGACGACGACGAGTCCTCCCAGAGGCTCTCGTCACTAGACAAGCTGACACTACTTCTGCTGCTGCTCAGCCATCAATATCTGCGGAGTCCTCAGCTAGGAGTCACTCCTCCTCTTCTCCAGCTTCAAATAATAATGGCTCTCGAGAGGCTGTTCCCAAGGTACCACTCTCACGAGTCCTTGGGTCCTCTCACTCTCCTACTAAGCCTGAAGAACACGTGCAGAGTGTTATCGCTGCCAGAAAGAGGAAGCTACGCTCCGATGGGCCTGCAGATGCTCCTGAGCCTCTACCTGTCTCGCACCAACGGAAATCAGCTTCTCCTCCCCACAAGGACGACTCCTACCACTCCGGCATGTAGATGCCTTCTTCAGACTCTCAGGCCTCCTTGGACCTGGAGACCAATGTTGGGTAAGACTCCTTTGTTCTATACTTGCATTCAAATGACTTCTGCTTTTTCTCTTTCACTAATTCTGGTGCTGACTTCTACCCTTGTGTATTTCAGGGCTCGGCCTTGTGCCAAAGTGACCAAGCTCCCAGGCATGGTTGATGTTACCCTCTGGGCGTGGACCTGTCCCTCCTTCGGCCTCCGAGACTACAAGCGCAAGGACAGGTCCTTCCATTGCTCCATCTGCTGTACAGCGACAACTCCAACCATCCCCGAGTCCCCTTCAAGGACTCGGGCAACGACTCCAACAATAGTCCAGCCCAGCTCTGGTGCTGCGACTTCCTGATACTGCGCCTCAAGTTCACCGGCTCCGGTGAAGCCGACTCCTGCAGCCTCTCCGTCCATCAAGATCAAGTCGTCAACTGATTACAGCCGACTTCGAGTAGCTGATAACATGTCATTTTCTGAAGCTTATGCTGAAGCGGTTGACTTGAACGATCAATCAGCGAGGTTGAAGGATGAAGAACAAGTGGCTCTTAGGTCTCTTCATATGGTTCATGAAGTAAGCTTTTCTGACTTCACCTTATATGCCTTGCTAGCATCATCCTCCAGTAGCCCCCAAGCACCTGTCTGTGGTGACTTGTGACTAGGATAGGTGCTTTGATTTGAAACTGAACTCAGCTGCTATTAGAAAAATTTGCACACTGTAGCCCCCAAGCACTGAGTCCTTAGCTCTACTAGGACTCGGGGCTGCTAATTGCTGTCTGTCGGGTCCTTAGACCAAAAACTTTTGCACGAGTAGCCCCCAAGCGCCGAGTTGTCAGCCTGCGACGACTTGGAGCTACCAACATATATAATTTACTGATATCTTACTTGAGAAAAATTTCTGTTCTGTGAGTAGCCCCCAAGCGCCAAGTTGCTAACTTGTGGCGACTTGGAGCTTATGACTTGTCGATTAGGACTCCTGCCTGCTTGCTGTTTATGAAAAAATGACTCCTGAGTAGCCCCCAAGCGCCAAGTTGTTAACTTGTGACGACTTGGAGCTCATGAGTTCTCAACTTGACTTGTGAAGCTTAACTGTGCTTTATAACTTGTGATTGCAGTGCATTGTCTCCAAGATGAAGAGAGACATGAAAGAGCTTGAGGACCAGGCAGCTGCCAGTGCCAGGTCTGCCATGGCCGAAAAAGAACACTCCCTTCAGCTTGAGAAGGATCTGAAAGCCTTGGCTGCTCAACTGGAGCAGGTAAAGAAAGAGTCGGCTGATGCCAAAAAGATTGCTCAGAAGGCACACAATGACCTAAAGGCTGTGTTCGACACTTGCAAAAAAGGCATTGGGCCATGTGCCAACACATATTTGGTGAGTTTATGACTTTTGCTTGCTTCCTTTTGCACCTTTCTGAATTGCTTTTGGACTGACGATGACTCCTTGATTTCTTTTCCGCAGGGGCCGACTCCCCTAAACTGAAGCTACCCACCAGCAAGCAACTATCTGAGATGCTTGATCACTGTCATGGGCTACAAGAGGGAGCCCGTGCAGTGGTTAAATATCTGAACCATAAGGGCAAGTGCCCTAAGGAGCCTGAACGTCTGGTGGACGAGCTGTCTAGGGCACCAGGCTATATGCGTCTGTGGAAACAATCTTCATTGAGGAGATCCGCCATAAGGATACTTGCACTGGCACACAGCTACTACCCCACTGTTCTGGAGCCAGCAATGCTTACAATGGGGAAGCCTGAGCAACATGAGGATGGCAAACCTTTTACTCAGGACGACTTCAAGGCCGAAGAAAAATTGGTGCGGCCATATGCTTGCGAGATTGCCAATAAGAANTGCCCAGAAGGCACACAACGACCTAAAGGCTGTGTTCGACACTTGCAAAAAGGCATTGGTGCCATGTGTCAACATATATTTGGTGAGTTTATGACTTTTGCTTACTTCCTTTTGCACCTTTCTGAATTGCTTTTGGACTGACAATGACTCCTTGATTTCCTTTCTGCAGGGGCTGACTCCCCAAAGCTTAAACTGCCCACAAGCAAGCAACTATCTGAGATGCTTGATTACTGTCATGGGCTACAAGAGGGAGCCCGTGCTGTGGTCAAATATCTGAACCATAAAGGCAAGTGCCCCAAAGAGCCTGAACGTCTGGTGGACGAGCTGTCCAGAGCACCAGGCTATATGCGTCTGTGGAAACAATCTTCAATGAGGAGAGCCTCCATCAGGATCTTGGCTTTAGCCCACAGCTACTATCCAACTGTCATAGAGCCAACAATGCTTACAATGGGTAAGCCTGAGCAACATGAGGATGGCAAACCTTTTACTCAGGATGACTTCAAGGCTGAAGAAAAATTGGTGCGACCATATGCTTGCGAGATAGCCAATAAGATGGACCCTGAGGTATGGGTTCATCACTATGATTTGGAGAACAAAAGAGTCGCTCCAGAAACTCCTGAGATAGTAAATTTTGGCCGCCCATCACAGGACCCAGCTGGTGTATTCTCTTCTTCTGCCGGTCCGAGTTCCTCGTCACCGGCGGCTCCTGTTCAAAGTGTCGAGCCCACTCTGAAGACTCCTGCTGCGCCCACTCCTTCTAGAGCTGTCTCTGGAGACGCTCAGAAACAAGCAGAACTTGCTAAGCATATGAAGAGTCCCAGGGGTACTGGCTTTCAAACGAAGAGAGTTGCCACCAAGCCTCCATTGAAGCCGGCTCCTCCCTCTGCTGCTCAAGCACAAGGCAAATCTCCTGTAAAGAAGGGCTCCTCAATTCCTGCTGTTCAAACCAAGGACAAGTCTCCTGCTAAGAAGGACTCCCCGACTCTGGCTAAGGAGTCGACTCCTCTGGAAGACAATCCCTTGAATGACTTCTGATTACTATGTAATGCTGTGTTATTAGTATCTAAACTCTGTAATGATGCACTACTGGTGTTTTTAAACTATGTAGCTTGTTAGCTATTTTGAGTTGTAATGATGCACTACTGGTGCTTTAAACTATTGAGCTTGTTAGTTATTTTGAATTTGTGCCAATCGGCTTGGTTCTTATAACCCATCTAGTTTTTCACTGATGAATAAGTAGGCCCTGCTTAACTTCTCTTACAGTTTGTGCTGACAGGTTCTTAACTCATATGTTCCTTAGGATCCATAAGAGAGAGAAACAAGTCATGCCTGTAGATAGATCATATTGTGCAGGATGCATCTGACTTACCAGCGAGAAAGCTAGGAAAAGTTTGGCTACTGTGCCGGGTCCAAGAGTTTAAGCTTAACTTTTTTCACTGAAAAGCAAGCCCCCAAGAACCTGATGATCAAAGTTTAAAGAACAAAGCGCACTCACTGGGTGACTCGACTAAAGGACTCATGTTCACAAAAGCCGGCTTTATTTCATTTGATCATAACAATTTGATTACATCTAGGCATGGCTCACTGGGCTCTTTGCCTTGCAACTCATAAAACTATTACAACTTAAGTATAATATGGACATAACTGAGCTATGTTCCAAGGCCTCTTTGCCTCTGCATAAGGATCTAGTGTATGAGCTGTATCAGCTCCTTTGCCTACACTTGCCGGCTCTCGCACATCCATTAGATAGTACGACCCGTTGTTCAGATTCTTGCTTATGACGAACGGTCCTTCCCATGGTGGAGATAACTTGTGCATCCCTTCCTTATTCTGGACAAGGCGAAGCACTATCCTTACTGGAAAGTCCGAGTCTTGATTCTGCGTGCGTGATATCGCCGCAAGTCTTGCTGGTACATTGCTGATCTTTCGAGGTCTAACTCCCTTGCTTCTTCAAGTGCATCGACCGAGTCCTGGCGTGCAATCTCATTAGTTGCCTCAACATAATTGGCGACTCTTGGCGAATCATGCAACAAGTCGCTGGGCAAAACTGCTTCTGCACCATACACCATGAAGAAAGGTGTGAATCCGGTGGATCTGTTGGGAGTCGTTCTGATACTCCAAAGTACTGCTGGTAACTCCTCAACCCAACTCCCAGCGGCTCTTAGTAGGGGAACCCGTAGTCTAGGTTTAATCCCCTTTAACAACTCCTGATTTGCCCGCTCGGCTTGTCCATTGGACTGTGGATGTGCCACTGAGGCTAGGTCGAGTCTGATGTTGTTCTCACCGCAAAACTTGGCCATCTCTCCAACTGATAAGTTGGTACCATTGTCTGTAATGATGCTATGAGGGTATCCAAAGCGTGTTGCTATTTTCTTGAAGAATCTCACAGCTGACGCACCGTCGACTCTGCTGACGGGCTCTACTTCCACCCATTTGGTGAACTTGTCAACTGCTACTAGCAGATGGGTCTTCTGACAAGGCGACTTTGAGAAAGGGCCCACCATGTCGAGTCCCCAAACTGCAAATGGCCAAGTGATAGGGATGGTTCTGAGTTCTTGAGCTGGCACGTGGTCTTGCCTTGCGTACCTTTGACATCCATCACAGACTCGAACTATCTTCTCTGCATCCAAATGTGCTGTCAACCAGAAGAACCCGTGTCTGAAAGCTTTTGACACCAAGGATCTAGTGGATGCATGATGACCACAATCTCCTGCGTGAATCTCTTGCAATATTTGCTTGCCCTCCTCTGGAGACACACACCTCTGGTAGACTCCAGTGACGCTCCTTCTGTACAGCTCGCCATCGATGACTGTGTAGGACTTGCATCGCCTGATGAGTTGCTTTCGCTTGACTTCTGTGGCACCCCCCTCTGACACATATCGCCAGAGAGGTGGTCGCCCCGTGCGCCAGCCCAGGATATCCGGCCGCACGTTACGACAATGCAACATAGCAGAAATATCATTATACAATCAGGCCCAGAGGGCTACAAATGGTTTTACAAGGGCATAAAGGCTTGAAAAATTTCAAGGCCAAGTATGGCACTGGACAGAGTTTAACTGGCAGCGGAAGACAATGATACGGCAACGGCTTAGTGCGGCTCCATTCCACAGGCATCTGGCTGGGCTACTGATCCTAGCACGCTCTTGCTCCATCTCTTTGCTATGGTACAAAATGAATCCTCTCCATGTCTGGCCACATGAAAAGCCAGTTTGAGTACGGTGACGTACTCGCAAGAAAATAACCACAAGACATGAACAGTCAAGCAATCAGGCAAAGTAGCTAGCAACAGAAATAATCTAAACAAGGCAAGTGTCTACTTACGACAGTCCAAGTGGGTAGCAACAAGGCAACACTACAAATCATGTCATAAGCAAATAACAGGGGTATCACCACTACAGAGTCCAAGCCAGGTGGGGTTGGATCGTATACCGGTGATCACACAAGAGAACTTACCTGTGACGAATAACGGGAGTGCCCCTTGGTACCAAATATTAAACATCACCTGTCATCACCACTAGGCTCAACGGCCTTATCTCATCTATCAAACTGCTAGGCCCACTGGCCTCATATCTCTGCTCGGGGCATGCACGGCTGACGTTGGCTCGGGCCTAACTCTAGGCTCCCAACGATCACACCGGCACCCCAAACATGGGTAACCATCCACGGCTCAAGTAACATTCCCTGCATCAGCTTATTGTTCATTGTTGTTCATATTTCTTTCAAACAAACTTAAGTTTAGCCTCCGGACTCGACAAAGGACAATAGTGTGACCGACACTGAACTGTTCCATGACCTAGGAACAAGGCTAGCTGCTAGTTGACACACTCTCGAGAGGTTGCAGTTACCACCCATCTAATTGCACCTCACCTGGCCAAGGCAAGATACACTTACATAACCGTTCACGCTACCCAGACACTCCCTGTATAGCTACCGACATAACTCTATGTCTTATGACGAAGTGAATCCGGCACGTCCCCAACTCATGAGCGACGCCTAGCTCCGGAACCTTCACAAGACTAGCCCCGACCACAACTATGCAGTATCCGACTAGACTTGCCAAGTGGGTAGCATCAAAGGAGACTTGATAGGTTACATAGGCTATGGCTCTCCCATTTGGGCGACAGTGGTAGTGCGTTCAAGGTTCAGATTGGTGGCACTATGGACTGACCCTATCGAAGCTTGGAGGGGGTTTCATTTATTCCAGTTTCATTTAACAACAAGTCCAAACAACAGAGGATTAGTCCAACACAACAAGTATAATATATCATTTCAACATAAGTCCATAAGCAACATAAGCCACGCAACAGTTCAAGCAATAAGCAACAATAATCATGCAATAATTCAGCAAAGATGAATAACTTCAACCGGGCGATGGCGGAGTTGCCTCCGGCCAGTAACAGCCACAGGTTGAGTAAAGAAAATAAAATAGCACAATCAACCGGGCGAGGACGGAGATACTTCCGACCAGTAGCAGCCACAGGTTGAGGAAGTAAAATAAAATAGCACAATTGGTTAGCGTCAACCGGGCGAGGACGGAGATACTTCCGACCAGTGACAGCCACGGGTCGACTACAAAAGTTAGTGGAGGCGTCCACGCGATCCCGTTCCTCCATTCCATTGACTGCGGCGGTTTCCCCAGTCCATCGTCGCCGAAATGGGGAGTGGTGCATGGTACCGTCCAACACACGCCACAAGTCTACAGAAAAGTAGACGAGATTCAATCCACGTGGGCGGGGCCCAACATGTATTTAGTCGCCGGCCGGAACTCAACCCACGCTTGATGGGTTTATCGTATTGCAGGAAAGTAAAGGTACATGAAAAAATAATACTGAAAGTAGGCGAGATTCAATCCACGTGGGCGTGTAGTCTCCAAAATAAACCGAAAAGCAATCATAGGAAAGAAAGCATCCATTCCACTCGAGTATTAACTCGACGTGGTGTCAGCAATCTTGGCAAAAAGACCCAAATGAAAAGCCAGCGTCCCAAGCGTCGCAGTCAAAGCGGGCATACGCCAGCAAAGTTTGACGGAGGGAGAAGAAGCAAATAACTCTTTGGCAAATGCCCCAACTCCGAGGATCATAAGACGACATTCGTCCGCTCCTCACCTCGGCGAAGGAGAAGAAGCAAACAATCATGGGAACGCATATTTTATAGTTATCCAGTTAGAGGGTTCGACACAGCCACGCAAATGCGAGGCGCACAAATTATTCACACGTCATTCTAACACACACATGGATGATGAGTGAAGCATGGCGTCGCTAACTATACTAGAATTGAATCACGGCGTTGCTATCTAAGCTCGAAATAAACATAGCAAGCAAGTACACACATGGAATCATCTGCATCGAATAGCCCACATAAAATACCACGCATGACATGATAATATGCAAAAAACTGCACCGCTTGGGTGTTCATAGCAAGTGGTTAGCTTGCCTTCGAAGATCAGCGCCATTTGGCTTGGAGGGCCACGGACGTCGCGGGTTAGGGTCTCGGTTTGCCGGTACCGCGGGATACACCTATACATGCATACGCGGGTGCTGAGCATACAAACATCATACAAAAATATAAAACCTATACCACTGGATAGAGCATTTTAAAACATGAATTTACAAATTTGAATCACCTAAAACGGAGCTACGGATCAAAAGTTATGATCCGGCGAAGAATAGCTATCCACTGCCCACTCAGAGGTTCAGTTCGGCGACGGATATCTATCCGACACGCGCGCGGCGGTTAGCTGTCGGCTGCTAAGGGGCTGGGCAGGATCGCGCATTCCAGAAAATACGCTTTCCCTCGAGGAAAGAGTAAAGCCTGAAATACGCTTTCAGCCAGCCAAAGGGATCGATCGGTGCCATCACCTTCCTGGCTGCCGTAAGCACAGAGCGGGGACGACGGGGAGAGGCTGGCCGGCGGGAGGCCACGGCGGGGCCAGCCGAGACGGCAGCGGGGACGCCGCGCCCCACCGCGGCCGGAGGCGCGCACGGCGGACGGCAAACGGGGGAGCAGAGCCCCGAGCTCGCCAGGAGCTCGAGCTCGCGGCCATGACGGGGACCGGGGCGGACGACGCCGGTGTCGGGCTGCTCGGGTGGATGCCGACGGCGGGAGCGGCATGGTGGAGGTGGCTGGGGGCGGACGGGGAGGACGGGGATGCGGAGCACACCGCATCGAGCTCGGCCGGCTTCGGCACGGCGGGGAGCTCGGGAGGCAAAGGCGGCGGTGATGGGGACCGAGGGCGGCGGCATGGTCACCGTGGCCTGGGACGCGCGAGGCGCGCCGGGCGCTAGCTCGCCCAGCTCGGCAGGGGCGGCGGCGCGAGGTCGAGCACGGGTTCGAGCACGGCTCAACCATGCCGAGCCCCCAGTGCTCACCAAGCTACGGCCTCGCCATCGGAGGAGCAGAGCCACCACGCCTCACCGCGCCCGCAGTAGGGTTCCCTGCGGCAGAGAGGCTACGGAGCTCTCCCCAGCGGTGCTCCGGGACTTCGGTCGTGGGAGCCCAAGGAGCTCGAGTGAGCTCGATCTCCTCGTGGAACCGAAGAGCGAGAGGTCAGGGGATCGGGGAGGCAGGGAAGACAGGGAAATGAGGGTGAGGTGTGAGGCGCGGCGGTGGAGAGTGCTAGGCAGGGGGGGAAATGGGGTACAGGGTTCAGGGAAGCTGCCATTTTCGGTTTTTAAGGGGGGTGGTGACCAGGGTTGAGGTTTCACCACGGTTAAAGTGTCGGTGACCCAACTCAGGGGTTAGGATCGAGAGCCAGATAGGAACGACGAGCTGGACGCGCAGTGGTGCACAGGGGATTCACTGGTGCCGGGGATTAGGGCTTGGCAGATTTAGGTCACGCCTAATCGGGCGTCCGGGATGTCCAGAGCGCGACGCGAGCGACATCGTCGCGTTCCCGTTGACTCGGGGCATGAAATGGGAAACGGGTCGCACCACTGGGTTCGTAACGACGAGACCAACACAACATAACTAGAATCACTCAAAGGCGACAAACTTTTATGTATAAGATTTTTAGAAAACCGGGGTTGCGCCAGGTGTTCGATGAAATGACAGAGGTCTTCCCATCTCAGACAAATCCCAAAAATTCACAGTAGGCTAGGATAGGTATAAGGAGTATGTCTGTGAAGTTTTAGCTCAATTGGATACCTAGAGGTTGGTCAAATAATTCGGTGTCCAAAAATGCCCTAATGGCATGGGTATGCCAAGTAAACCAAATCAAATGATCTTGAAATGATCTTCTGGATAGGGGGTTATATATGGGAGTTTGTCAAGGTGGCAAAGTTTCCATGCCTAATGATTTTTGTAGCTAGGGGTTGCTTTGGAAATTGCAATAGGCAGGAAAAGGGCATTACAAAGGAAGTACCTCAAATATTGCTCAAATGAGGTTGGGCCAATGGAGTGAAATGTTCACGAGGTTAAATCATGCACCTCACCAAAATTTCAGAATTTTTGGATGAGTGGAAGGTGTCCAAATAATTTTTGGACTGAAAATGGCATAATAGGAAATATGAATAAACTTGGAAATATTGCATGGGACTATGGAATATTTTTGCATGGGAGGGATGTATCTGTATGAGGGAACCATATGTTATTTTGGTAGAATTTATTTCAAGCTATAATTGGGATGGTGGCTTTTGGTGGGATAGAGGGGAGGGGTTTTAGAATTCCAAATGGAACCACTGTTAGACAGGCAAAACAATGGCATGGAAATATGGTGGAGGTTGACAAAGATCGAGGATTATTGGAAAATTTCTAAGAGAGCGAAACCAAAATCACATCAAAGACCATCAGGTTCGAAAGAAAATAGTTTGAAAACAGAAAATGTTTTTCAGGCGCGAGAAAACATTACTAACATTAGGGACGAATTTTTTTGGGATGTGACAAACCTTCCCCCCTTAAAAAGAATCTCGTCCCGAGATTCGGAGACTAAAAGAGATTCCCGGGGTTATACAAGATATTTCTTGTAAGGTTTAATATACCTTATATTTAAAATATTTTAAAACTTTTTTTTTCTATAAAATATTAGAGTTTAACGCTCAACAGGATATTTTACTAAAACAAAACATTATCAAAGCATGACATTTATATCACACTCATGCATTCTAAGGATGGCATGGCAGGGGCTCACGCAATCAATCAACATAGGATGTGCCACTATTGTTATAAGATTAAATCTAAGGTTTTTAGTTCAACCAACACAAGCATGGCAAATCAAACCAGATCTACACATGAATTATCAAGTGAGCGGGGAACCATGGGTACAGTGTATCCACAAATATATCCACTTAATGGTTAAAGTCGTGCAACACACCAAAATATTATTCGTACTAGAAAATAATATCCCATTCAAATGTTGTGTTAATTTTACAGGTGGGCATATGTGTGTTGGTTCACATACACGTCCTGTTTTAAGTGTTCTGTCATTTGTTCAAAACTTTTAAAAGGAAGAAAGGGCATGGTGTTTTTACGCACGTCAACCAAGTAGTTAACAAGCGAACAATTAACATCATGTTTTTTTTTCACGGAGCTGAAATAACAAGTCCCATAACAGCTGCCAAGCTAACATGCGATACAAGCAAACACAGGAATTACAAACAAACTCACAAACTCTCACCTACAAACTTAGGACTCCTCACTTGGAGGGGACTTGGTCAGGGCTTCATTCACTTGGCTGCCTTCAGGAGCTTGCAGGTTTGGTCCTAAGCAAAGCTTGGTATCCACTGGGGTCCTCGCCACCACGGCTAGAGTCTCAGGGATGCCTTCTGGCATAACGCCAAAGCTGTGAAGGGATTGGAGGTCGCGGGTGGCGGCTGGTCCTAGATGGAAGGTATCGAGTCCAAACTTCAGAGCTTCCATTGATGGTGGTGGCTTCTGGAGTTTAATTGTTGCTGGTCCTTGCGGAGCTAGGTTGTTGTTTGTTGGCTGCGAGACTCGGCCAAGGGATTGCCTATTGGAATGGCATTCCTCCAAGTGGTAGACAAGGATGCTCTCCAAGGCGGTGATGTAGGATACGAGATGTGACAAAGTGGAGTTGAGCATCACTTCGATGCTTACCATGGGATGGCTGGGGCTTGCAAGGGATCTTCGCGGGAAAAAGCGAGACGCAGGAGGTTCCATCGCGGCTTCAAAGTATCGCAGACGAGCGAGACATTTCCAAGCTGCAACTTGGAGCGCCATCTCAGGGGAATCCACGAAGTGGCTTTGAGTCACATACGGCGTTGCACTTCCTAAGGCACTTGTGGCGACATACACATCGGCATGATACTCGCTCACGCAGGAGGAGAGGTTAGACCGATATACATGGTACACCGGGCGAGAAACACAACCAATAATATCGTGAGCAGCTTCCCATAGCAAAGGTGGAAAACCGGGGCGAAACTCAGCGGTGGTCTCGAAAATAAGGGTAGGTGCCATCTAAAAACTCAAGATAGTGTACTTGGGAGAGAGGAGAGCGCAAGATTCCTGAGCGGGATCTTCTTCAAGAGAGTTGGGTTGCAAAGGATAGCAAGCGAGGGTGGAATTTTATAGGTAGCAGGACTCGGGTTTCATACTAATGGGTAGTGTCGATTCCTTCTCAAGGAAGAAACCGGCAAGTCTGGCTGGGTAAGATTGGGACAAGATTTATCGCACCATACTGTTGACCGACACGGGCCATGCCGGTTAGGCGGAGATGGGTTAAATCCATTGGGTCGTTGTCGGGCAAAAGTAAGGTGGGGCTTTCCATGCGAGGGTAGTCTACAGCCAGCCTGGTTCTCTGATACCATGCTCTGTGGCACCCCCCTCTGACACATATCGCCAGAGAGGTGGTCGCCCCGTGCGCCAGCCCAGGATATCCGGCCGCACGTTACGACAATGCAACATAGCAGAAATATCATTACACAATCAGGCCCAGAGGGCTACAAATCGTTTTACATGGCCATAAAGGCTTGAAAAATTATCAAGGCCAAGTATGGCACTGGGCAGAGTTTAACTGGCAGCGGAAGACAATGATACGGCAACGGCTTAGTGCGGCTCCATTCCACAGGCATCTGGCTGGACTACTGATTCTAGCACGCTCTTGCTCCATCTCTTTGCGATAGTAGAAGATGAATCCTCTCAATGTCTGGCCACATGAAAATCCAGTTTGAGTACGGTGACGTACTCGCAAGAAAATAACCATAAGACATGACCGGTCAAGCAATCAGGCAAAGTAGCTAGCAACAGAAATAATCTAAACAAGGCAAGTATCTACTTACGACAGTCCAAGTGGGTAGCAACAAGGCAACACTACAAATCATGTCATAAGCAAATAACAGGGGTATCACCAGTACAGAGTCCAAGCCAGGTGGGGTTGGATCGTATACCGGTGATCACACAAGAGAACTTACCTGTGACGAATAACGGGAGTGCCCATTGGTACCAAATATTAAACATCACCTGTCATCACCACTAGGCTCAACGGCCTTATCTCATCTATCAAACTGCTAGGCCCACTGGCCTCATATCTCTGCTTGGGGCATGCACGGCTGACGTTGGCTCGGGCCTAACTGTAGGCTCCCAACGATCACACCGGCACCTCAAACATGGGTAACCATCCACGGCTCAAGTAACATTCCCTGTATCAGCTTATTGTTTATTGTTGTTCATATTTCTTTCAAACAAACTTAAGTTTAGCCTCCGGACTCGACAAAGGACAATAGTGTGACCGACACTGAACTGTTCCATGACCTAGGAACAAGGCTAGCTGCTAGTTGACACACTCTCGAGAGGTTGCAGTTACCACCCATCTAATTGCACCTCACCTGGCCAAGGCAAGATACACTTACATAACCGTTCACGCTACCCAGACACTCCCTGTATATCTACCGACATAACTCTATGTCTTATGACGAAGTGAATCCGGCACGTCCCCAACTCATGAGCGACGCCTAGCTCCGGAACCTTCACAAGACTAGCCCCGACCACAACTATGCAGTATCCGACTAGACTTGCCAAGTGGGTAGCATCAAAGGAGGCTTGATAGGTTACATAGGCTATGGCTCTCCCATTTGGGCGACAGTGGTAGTGCGTTCAAGGTTCAGATTGGTGGCACTATGGACTGACCCTATCGAAGCTTGGAGGGGGTTTCATTTATTCCAGTTTCATTTAACAACAAGTCCAAACAACAGAGGATTAGTCCAACACAACAAGTATAATATATCATTTCAACATAAGACCATAAGCAAACATAAGCCACACAACAGTTCAAGCAATAAGCAACAATAATCATGCAATAATTCAGCAAAGATGAATAACTTCAACCGGGCGATGGCGGAGTTGCCTTCGGCTAGTAACAGCCACAGGTTGAGTAAAGAAAATAAAATAACACAATCAACCGGGCGAGGACGGAGATACTTCCGACCAGTAGCAGCCACAGGTTGAGGAAGTAAAATAAAATAGCACAATTGGTTAGCGTCAACCGGGCGAGGACGGAGATACTTCCGACCAGTGACAGCCACGGGTCGACTACAAAAGTTAGTGGAGGCGTCCACGCGATCCCGTTCCTCCATTCCATTGACTGCGGCGGTTTCCCCAGTCCATCGTCGCCGAAATGGGGAGTGGTGCATGGTACCGTCCAACACACGCCACAACTCTACAGAAAAGTAGACGAGATTCAATCCACGTGGGCGGGGCCCAACATGTATTTAGTCGCCGGCCGGAACTCAACCCACGCTTGATGGGTTTATCGTATTGCAGGAAAGTAAAGGTACATGAAAAAATAATACTGAAAGTAGGCGAGATTCAATCCACGTGGGCGTGTAGTCTCCAAAATAAACCGAAAAGCAATCATAAGAAAGAAAGCATCCATTCCACTCGAGTATTAACTCGACGTGGTGTCAGCAATCTTGGCAAAAAGACCCAAATGAAAAGCCAGCGTCCCAAGCGTCGCAGTCAAAGCGGGCATACGCCAGCCAAGTTTGACGGAGGGAGAAGAAGCAAATAACTCTTTGGCAAATGCCCCAACTCCGAGGATCATAAGACGACATTCGTCCGCTCCTCACCTCGGCGAAGGAGAAGAAGCAAACAATCATGGGAACGCATATTTTATAGTTATCCAGTTAGAGGGTTCGACACAGCCACGCAAATGCGAGGCGCACAAATTATTCACACGTTATTCTAACACACACATGGATGATGAGTGAAGCATGGCGTCACTAACTATATACTAGAATTGAATCACGGCGTTGCTATCTAAGCTCGAAATAAACATAGCAAGCAAGTACACACATGGAATCATCTGCATCGAATAGCCCCACATAAAATACCACGCATGACATGATAATATGCAACAAACTGCACCGCTTGAGTGTTCATAGCAAGTGGTTAGCTTGCCTTCGAAGATCAGCGCCATTTGGCTTGGAGGGTCACGGACGTCGCGGGTTAGGGTCTCGGTTTGCCGGTACCCGCGGGATACACCTATACCTGCATACGCGGGTGCTGAGCATACAAACATCATACAAAAATATAAAACCTGTACCACTGGATAGAGCATTTTAAAACATGAATTTACAAATTTGAATCACCTAAAATGGAGCTACGGATCAAAAGTTATGATCCGGCGAAGAATAGCTATCCACTGCCCACTCAGAGGTTCAGTTCGGCGACGGATATCTATCCGACACGCGCGCGGCGGTTAGCTGTCGGCTGCTAAGGGGCTGGGCAGGATCGCGCATTCCAGAAAATACGCTTTCCCTCGAGGAAAGAGTAAAGCCTGAAATACGCTTTCAGCCAGCCAAAGGGGATCGATCGGTGCCATCACCTTCCTGGCTCCCGTAAGCACAGAGCAGGGACGACGTGGAGAGGCTGGCCGGTGGGAGGCCACGGCGGGGCCAGCCGAGACGGCAGCGGAGACGCCGCGCCCCACTGCGGCCAGAGGCGCGCACGGCGGACGGCGAACGGGGGAGCAGAGCCCCGAGCTCGCCGGGAGCTCGAGCTCACGGCCATGACGGGGACCGGGGCGGACGACGCCGGTGTCGGGCTGCTCGGGTGGATGCCGACGGCGGGAGCGGCATGGTGGAGGTGGCTGGGGGCGGACGGGGAGGACGGGGATGCGGAGCACACCGCATCGAGCTCGGCCGGCTTCGGCACGGCGGGGAGCTCGGGAGGCAAAGGCGGCGGTGATGGGGACCGAGGGCGGCGGCATGGTCACCGTGGCCTAGGACGCGCGAGGCGCGCCGGGCGCTAGCTCGCCCAGCTCGGCAGGGGCGGCGGCGCGAGGTCGAGCACGGGCTCGAGCACGGCTCAACCATGCCGAGCCCCCAGTGCTCACCAAGCTACGGCCTCGCCGTCGGAGGGGCAGAGCCACCACGCCTCACCGCGCCCGCAGTAGGGTTCCCTGCGGCAGAGAGGCTACGGAGCTCGCCCCAGCGGTGCTCCGGGACTTCGGTCGTGGGAGCCCAAGGAGCTCGAGTGAGCTCGATCTCCTCGTGGAACCGAAGAGCGAGAGGTCAGGGGATCGGGGAGGCAGGGAAGACAGGGAAGTGAGGGTGAGGTGTGAGGCGCGGCGGTGGAGAGTGCTAGGCAGGGGGGGAAATGGGGTACAGGGTTCAGGGAAGCTGTCATTTTCGGTTTTTAAGGGGGGTGGTGACCAGGGTTGAGGTTTCACCACGGTTAAAGTGTCGGTGACCCAACTCAGGGGTTAGGATCGAGAGCCAGATAGGAACGACGAGCTGGACGCGCAGTGGTGCACAGGGGATTCACTGGTGCCGGGGATTAGGGCTTGGCAGATTTAGGTCACGCCTAATCGGGCGTCCGGGATGTCCAGAGCGCGACGCGAGCGACATCGTCGCGTTCCCGTTGACTCGGGGCATGAAATGGGAAACGGGTCGCACCACTGGGTTCGTAACGACGAGACCAACACAACAAAACTAGAATCACTCAAAGGCGACAAACTTTTATGTATAAGATTTTCAGAAAACCGGGGTTGCGCCAGGTGTTCGATGAAATGACAGAGGTCTTCCCCATCTCAGAAAAATCCCAAAAATTCACAGTAGGCTAGGATAGGTATAAGGAGTATGTCTGTGAAGTTTTAGCTCAATTGGATACATAGAGGTTGGTCAAATAATTCGGTGTCCAAAAATGCCCTAATGGCATGGGTATGCCAAGTAAACCAAATCAAATGATCTTGAAATGATCTTCTGGATATGGGGTTATATATGGGATTTTGTCAAGGTGGCAAAGTTTCCATGGCTAATGATTTTTGTAGCTAGGGGTTGCTTTGGAAATTGCAATAGGCAGGAAAAGGGCATTACAAAGGAAGTACCTCAAATATTGCTCAAATGAGGTTGGGCCAATGGAGTGAAATGTTCACGAGGTTAAATCATGCACCTCACCAAAATTTCAGAATTTTTGGATGAGTGGAAGGTGTCCAAATAATTTTTGGACTGAAAATGGCATAATAGGAAATATGAATAAACTTGGAAATATTGCATGGGACTATGGAATATTTTTGCATGGGAGGGATGTATCTGTATGAGGGAACCATATGGTACTTTGGTAGAATTTATTTCAAGCTATAATTGGGATGGTGGCTTTTGGTGGGATAGAGGGGAGGGGTTTTAGAATTCCAAATGGAACCACTGTTAGACAGGCAAAACAATGGCATGGAAATATGGTGGAGGTTGACAAAGATCGAGGATTATTGGAAAATTTCTAAGAGAGCGAAACCAAAGTCACATCAAAGACCATCAGGTTCGAAAGAAAATAGTTTGAAAACAGAAAATATTTTTCAGGCGCGAGAAAACATTACTAACATTAGGGACGATTTTTTTTGGGATGTGACAACTTCATCCTTTGGGAGGTCACCCCGCAGGAGATATGCTAGGTAGGGCTCTATCCACGCTGGGATTGCTCGTGTTGCTGCTACCAATACCGTCTCTGGGTCTGGAAAGGCTAACTCCTCCTCTGAGGGTAATTTGACTGAAGGATGATGGAGTTCATCCAAGAACACATTTGGCAGTACTTTCTCTCGACGAGAGCCAAGTCGTGATAACGCATCAGCAGCCTCGTTCTTGCGCCTGTCGATATGCTCCACTTGATAACCAGAAAAGAACCCGGCTATTTGTTCGACTGCTCTTCTCTAAGCCGCCATATTTGCATCCTTCGAGTCCCAAGTTCCAGATACTTGCTTAGCTACGAGATCCGAGTCTCCAAAGCACCTGATACGCTTGATGTTCATCTCCTTGGCCAGGCGCAGGCCATGTAGCAAAGCCTCATACTCTGCCATGTTGTTGGTACAATCAAAGTGCAACTGAAGGACGTATGCTAACTTATCTCCCTTAGGCGATGTTAACACCACGCCGGCTCCTGAGCCTTCTAACTGTCTGGACCCGTCAAAGTGCATTGTACAATACTTGGTGCAAGGGGTATTTGGGGAAGATGTAAAATCTGTCCAATCATTGACAAAATCAACCAAAGCTTGAGATTTGATCGCTGTCCTTGGCTCATATGTGATATGATAAGGACCCAACTCAATTGCCCACTTGGCGACTCGCCCTGTTGCCTCTCTGTTGTGTATAATATCTGCCAGCGGTGCTGAACTCACCACCTTAATTGGATGCTCTTGGAAATAATGCTTGAGTTTTCTACTTGCAAGAAAAACTTCATAGACCAACTTCTGCCACTGTGGGTACCTTTTCTTTGACTCTGTGAGGACTTCACTGATGTAGTAGACAGGTCTCTGTACTGGATACTCCTTTCCTTCCTCTGCTCGTTCCACGACCACTACTGCACTGACAACTCTCTCGTTGGCAGCTACATATAATAGCATGGGCTCCTTATCTGTAGGAGCTGCAAGCACCGGAGCTGTTGACAAAGTTTTCTTCAACTCCTCAAAAGCACGGTCGGCTTCTTCATCCCATAGGAATTTATCTGACTTCTTCAGGAGTCGGTAGAGAGGACCCGCCTTCTCTCCGAGTCTTGAAATAAACCTGCTTAGAGCTGCCACACATCCAGTGAGCTTTTGAACATCCTTCAGACAAGTCGGCTTCTGCAAGTTATGGATAGCCTTGATTTTCTCTGGATTTGCCTCAATGCCTCGCTCTGAAACGATGAAGCCTAGGAGTTTGCCGGCTGGGACTCCAAAAACACACTTGGTCGGGTTGAGCTTCATCTTGTACTTGCGTAGATTCTCAAAGGTTTCTGTCAGGTCTGCTATCAGAGAGTCGGCCTTCTGAGACTTGACCACTACATCGTCCACATAAGCATGGATATTCCTGCCAATCTGTTTCTTGAAACAATTTTGGATACATCTCTGATATGTAGCTCCTGCGTTCTTGAGTCCAAAGGGCATTGTTGTGTAGCAAAATGCTCCAAAGGGCGTAATAAAAGACGTCTTCAGCTCATCCTCTATGTTGAGTCTGATCTGGTGGTACCCTGAATATGCATCCAAGAAACAAAGTAACTCTGACCCCGCTGTGGAGTCAATGATCTGGTCTATACGGGGTAATGCAAACGAGTCCTTAGGGCAATGCTTGTTTAGGCCCGTGAAGTCGATGCACATCCGCAGCTCTCCTGTTTTCTTTGGTACTAACACTGGATTGGCCACCCACTCTGGGTGAAAGACCTCCTTGATGAACTCGGCTGCGAGGAGCCGAGCCACCTCTTCTCCTATGGCTTTCCTCCTGCCATCATGAAACTTGCGCAGACCCTGCTTAACTGGTCTTGCATTAGGATTAACATGTAAGCTGTGCTCGGCGAGTTCTCTCGGGACTCCTGGCATGTCAGATGGCTTCCATGCAAAAACATCCCGATTCTCACGGATGAACTCGACGAGCGCACTTTCCTATTTATCAGAGAGGTGTGCCCCAATAGTGAACTGCTTGGAAGAATCACCAGGGGTAAAGTCGACTTGCTTTGTGTCCTGAGCTGACTTGAATTTCATCTTCTCCTCTGTGGCCGGTTTCTTAAGGACCGAGTTGTCCTCCGGGTCCACGTTTGCCTTGTAAAACTTCAGCTCCTCTTGAGCACAAGCTGTCTCAGCCATAGCTGCATCACCTAACTTACACTCCAATGCCATCTGTCTGCTGCCATTAACTGTAATGACTCCTGCTGGACCTGGCATCTTGAGCTTCAAGTAAACATAGCATGGTCTGGCCATAAACTTAAAGTATGCTGGTCGACCAAAGAGAGCATGGTATGGACTCTTAAGATCCACTACCTCAAAAGGCATAATCTCTGAACAAAAATTCTCCACTGTGCCAAAAGCAACCTCAAGATAAATCTTACCAATGGGTTTGGCCGACTTCCCTGGTACTATCCCATGGAACATTGTCTCTGTTGGAATTAGCTGTCTATCTTGCAGCTGCATCCTCTTGAATGTGTCATAATATAAGATGTTGATACTACTTCCACCATCCATAAGCACTTTGTTCAATGTATAGCCCCCAACTTGAGGTGCCACCACCAAGGCTAGCTGCCCTGGGTCGTCGACTCTTGGAGGATGATCTGCCCGACTCCATGTGATGGTTTGTTCTGACCACCTGAGCCACTGTGGAAGGGCCGGCTCTACTGCATTAACAGCTCTAACCTTTAACTTCTTGGAACGTTTGGACGTGCTTGTGGTGAAGACATGGTAACTGCCACGACTCGGGTTCTGTGGCCGAGTTGTGACATAATATTGCCCATTGCCATCATGGAGCTGCTTCGGGTTCTGCTGGAACCCGCCCTGCTGGTTACCTCCTCCCTGAGGTTGGTTTGGATTATTGCCGGCTCCTCCGCCGTTATTGCCGGGTCCTCCGGCTCCATTGTTTCCTCTATACCCATTGTTGTTACCTCTGTTTCCTGGCCCTTGGAACCCAGCACGCTGCAAGTCTACGCACTATCCCAAGGTATGGCCGCATCTGCCGTTCTTGGCATGTTTAGGGCATGGAATCTTCAAGACCTCCTCTGTGCTTGGAGTACGGCCTTGGTATCCATTAGAATTATTGTCCTTGCGTCTGACCCCAGTGTTCGTGTTGGCCACTAGGTCAGAGTTGTCTCCATACGGCCGCTTGCCACCACCTTGATTCTGGTTTTGATTCTGGTTCTGACTCTGACCGTTGCCACCTTGTCCTTTAGTCCCTTCCTCCTGATCCTTTGTTTTGTCTGTGGCAGCGTGCTTATTAGCACCTGCCATGATCTCACCAATCGTAAGGGGAATACCTTGATTCAGGCTCTCCTTCATACGACCTAGCTTCCAACTCAAGGGATTGTAACTGCAATTTCTCTCCATCGCCATTAACACTGAAACTGGTGGGAGTCCTTGTGAGGAGTTAATGATCTCTGAGACCCGCTTCATCCAGTGCCTTGCTGACTCACCCTTCCTCTGGACACACCGCTCCAGGTCCTCGATGGTGCTGAGCTTTTTGCATGTGCCCTGGAAGTTCTGAATGAAAGCCGCCTTCAATTGCTCCCAATAGTTAATTGACCTAGGAGGCAAGTTGCGCATCCAAACCTTGGCTGCTCCCTCCATCATAAGATACATGAACTTGGCACACAGATTACCTGTGGCATTGCGAATACTCATCGCCATCTCGTATGTACCCAACCAAGAGGTCGGGTCCATGTTGGGCTCATAGTTTGGAACCTTGCGCGGCTCCTTGAAACTACTGGGGAAGGACTCGGACCTGATGGCATCAGACAGGCACTCTGGTCCTGTTAACGCTGGGGAAGCACCAGGAGAAGTCACCTCCTCGTGCACCCGGGTTGGCTGAGGCGGGTTGGCTGCACCCACTAACGCTCTGTCCCTCTCTGCCTCCCGAGCTCTTGCTGCATCTCTTTCTCGTCGTTGCCTTGCTTCATCAACCACTAGCTGAGCTCGTGAAGTAGTTGGTATGTTTGCACGATTCCTCTCTTGTTCACGACGCCTTGCACTTGTAGAGTTGGCCGGGTTGGACTCACCGTGCCGACTCCTCGTACCTGAGTTGAAGGGTGTTGAATGTAGTCTACTTGCATCTGGAAAAGTTGGATACAAAGCTTGCTGAGTCAAAGCTGTTTTCAGTAGCTCGATAGCCTCACGAGTCTCCTGTCCTGCTGGTCCCTCTGGTACCACGATATTCTCCAATCTCAGAGTCGCCGCATGAATGTTGTCCATAGGATTAGAGTAATGTCCCTCTGGAGTATGAAATCTGTTAGGCTGAGACCCTAAGCCACCAGATGCTCCTCCTCCGACTCCTCCTTCAGGCGGTGGTCCGTTGGTACGGCTGCCTCCCGGTCCTTCTGGGGGTGGTGGTGGTGGTGGTGGTGGTGGTGGTGTTGCTCCTGTTCCTCCTCCTGCGGCGCCTCCTGCTGCCGCTGAGCCTCCTAGTCCGGCTCCTCTGCCTGGACCATTAGGTGTGGTGAATAGATTGGTTGGATTGATGTGGACTCCATCATTCAAGCGACTCCTGGCTCTGCGGTGTTGAATTGAAGTAAGCTCCTCGCGGCGCCTCCGCACAACTTGGGCTTCATCTTGGACTCGGGCCCGCTCTTCGGCCAGTCTACGGTTTGCTTCTGTGATATCAGCTAGTTGCCTCTCCAACGCAGTACGAGCATTGACTAACTCAGCCGCCCTCTCTGCGGCATTATTTGCGTTAATTTCCTTCGTCAGCAGAGTCGAATCAAACTGATTTCCAGTGTTTCCAGACATGTAGACTCCCACAACACGGGCGTGCACTGGCGACTCCTCATAATCCTCTTCCTCTATCCCATACCCAAGCCGATCTTCAAACAAGGGTAAGATAGACTCTGAATCTGCATCGTAATCTGAATCTGACTCTTGCAGCATCTCTGGTTTCTCAGCTTGGGGTTCCTCAGACTCGGCGATGATGCCGACCTCTGAAGTTCTGACCGACTCCTCGCCGTCGGACTCGACGACAACGGTTGGCTCTGATACTGACTCCGCCGAGTTCGCGCGAAGACCCGACGCGCAAACCATCCCGACGAACACGTTGATTCCTCCAAAGACAAGCTGGTAGCCCTCATCGACTTCGTTCATCTCCGAGGTCCAGCCTGAGTCATCGATCTCGGTCTCACCATGCTCATCAGTGTAGACCCGCCCGATGGCGAGTTTCTCCATAGCCCGACGAGCAGCTCCAACGATCTCAACTCCTTTCGTCACCATAGGCCCCACGGTGGGCGCCAACTGTCGTGGGGTTGTCACGGCAAGTTCTTCCTCAGGGAAGATGAGTTCTGGGGCCATTGGTGATTGAAGTACGTGGGAATGGTTAATCTCGCCGGGGGACAAGGATTTACCCAGGTTCGGCCCCTCTGATTAGAGGTAAAGACCTACTTCCTGCTTCTATGTTATTGCTCTTGATTAGATCTCGATTACAAGGACCCGGCTCCTACAACTCAGGAGCCGGCGACTTCTCTCTGGTGGCTAGGGTTTTTCTCACTTGATTGGACTTGTCTCTACTGGTTGAAGCTCATCGATCTAAGGTCCAGGACCCTGCTTATAAAGGCTGCCGGGTCCCTGAACTTACAGTCTATACCGAGTCACACTAGAACACGGAGTCCTACTCTACGTCTTGGTCTTCCAAGTTAGACTCCGGGTTGTACTTGGACTCCTTCTTTGGACGAGCCTCTTTCTCCACACGGGCCTTGGTCGGCTTGTCTCCAGCCCAGCCCATGTGACTTGTCTCGTGACTCGGCGTTGGCCTTCTTGGTCTTGGCGGGTCTACTTTCCGGGTCCATGGGCCTACCTATAAAGTATCCCCCCATCAGTGTTAGTGTAGGAGATATGACGTTTCGTTTCGACTATCGCTTGTCTGAGCGTCCATTTGAACCATGTATCTGAGCGTCCATTTGAACCATGTATTGAACTCTTATACCGAGAGGAAATGATGTGGTTGCAAAGAAGTAGAATTTCTTGGCTGAAGGAGGGGGATAGAAACACAAAATATTTCCACCAGAAGGCAGTGTGGCGAGCTAGGAAAAATCATGTTAAAAATCTGAAAAGAGATGATGGTACGGTGTGTACCACACCATCAGAGATGGAAAGAATGGCGTCTTCATATTTTAAGGAGCTATATACAAAAGATCCGACTTTGGATCCGCATGTAATTCTGGATATGTTGGAGGGGAGGGTTACAGAGGAGATGAATGAAATGCTCACAAAAGAGTTTTCGGATGAGGAGATTAGCGATGCCCTTTTCCAAATAGGTCCATTGAAAGCTCCGGGCTCTGATGGACTGCCAGCTCGTTTTTATCAAAGGAATTGGGCCACGTTAAAGGAAGACATTATTAAGGCGATTAAGTGTTTCTTCTCGACGGGTGTGATGCCTGAAGGAGTAAATGACACGGTAATTGTTCTTATTCCCAAGAACAACCAACCGGAATGCATGAAGGACTTCAGGCCGATTTCTCTGTGCAACGTGCTATATAAAATTGCATCCAAATGCATGGTGAATCGGATGCGGCTCATACTCGATGATTTAATATCTGAATGTCAAAGCGCATTCGTCCCGGGAAGGCTGATCACTGATAACGTTATTGTTGCGTTTGAAGTGTTACATCATATTCAGCAGGAGAGGAATCCGGAGACGGCGAGCTGTGCATACAAACTGGACTTGTCCAAGGCGTATGATCGGGTGGACTGGTCGTTTCTTGAACAAGCAATGGTAAAAATTGGGTTTTCAACAACCTGGGTAAGATGGATTATGCAATGCGTAACTACGGTACGCTTTGCTGTCAAGTTCAATGGAAAATTGTTGGATTGGTTCTCGCCGACACGGGGACTACGCCAAGGGGATCTGTTATCACCGTTTTTATTCCTTTTTGTTGCTGATTCGTTGACAAGCTTGATCCAGGAGGCTGTACGAAACAGGGGACTAAAACCGGTGATCCTATGTCGGTCTGCACCAGCTATCTCTCATTTGTTGTTTGCGGATGATACACTCATGTTTTTGAAGGCAACAGAAGATCAAGCAAAGTTGGTAAAGGATATTCTGGAGAGGTATGCGCGAGGTACAGGACAACTAATTAACCCGGAAAAATGCAGTGTTTTCTTTGGTGAAGCTTGTACCGAGGAGGCACAGGAGAGGGTTAGGGCGATTTTGCAAGTCCAAGCAGGCCAATTTGAGGATAAATACCTTGGTTTACCGGTACCGGAGGGGCGTATGCACCGGGGAAGATTGCAAACACTCCTGGAGCGTCTTTGTAAAAGAATGGTGGATTGGGGGGATAAGATGATGTCGGTGGCAGCAAAAGAAACTCTAATCAAGGCAATTGCACAGGCTATACCGACGTATATTATGGGCGTCTTTAAGCTGCCCTTGTCGGTGTGTGATGATCTCACGAAGTTGATTAGAAGCTATTGGTGGGGGGTGGAAGATGGGAAGCACAAGACCCACTGGGTTGCATGGGAGAAAATGATACGCCCAAAGAACCGTGGGGGTTTAGGCTTCCGAGATATGAGGGTCTTTAATCAAGCTCTACTTGCTAGGCAAGCTTGGAGATTGGTGATCAGACCGAAGAGCTTATGTGCCCGCCTCCTGAAAGCAAAGTATTACAGAAGTGGGAGTTTACTGGATACTGTCTTTCCTGTAAATTCATCACCAGTGTGGAAGGGAATTGAATATGGACTGGAATTATTGAAAAAGGGTGTCATATGGCGAATTGGGAATGGACAGATGGTGAAGATCTGGAGGGATCCTTGGATCCCACGAGCTGTTGGTTCTCGCAAACCATTATCACTAAGAGGTAATTGTCGTTTGACAAGAGTAGCACAATTACTCCGAGTGGATGGTTCATGGAATGAGGAGCTGCTGAATGGGCACATGATACCTGCGGATGTGGCTGAAATTCTGAAGATAAGGGTGTCTCCTAGACTAGCGGAAGATTTTGTGGCGTGGGATTTAGAGAAGACTGGAATATTTACAGTCCGGAGTGCGTACCATCTTGGTGTGGATGAAAAACTTAAACCACAAGGGGGTGTGTCGACAAGCTCTAGACCTAATGGTGATAGACCTGTTTGGAAGATGTTCTGGAGGATTAAAGTACCAGAGAAAGTTAAAATCTGTGCATGGAAATTGCTAGTTGGGGGTCTACCAACGAGAGTAACAAAAAAGCACAAGCATATGGAGGTTGATAGTGTGTGTCAAAGATGCGGCTGTACTGAAGAGGATGGTTACCATGCTGTGATTTTCTGTCCAAGAGCGGCGGCGCTTTGGGATGCTATGAAAGAAATCTGGGATATTCCAGAGAAGGAAGAAATATTACACACTGGACCTGAATGGTTGTTTGACCTTCTGGTTACTTTGGATGATGATACACGGGTGCGTGTTCTTATGATCATTTGGAGAAACTGGCATAATCGGAATGAGGTTATCCATGGCAAGAAGGAAGCTCCTTTAGAAGCTTCACGTTTGTTCCTACAAAGCTATGTCGATTCTTTGATGCATCTTGAAGCTAAAGACGGAAAGGACTTGCTAAAAGGGAAGTCGGTCATTGATGGAAATTTCAGAAAGAAAAGGCGGGGAAAGAATGTACAAAAACTGGAAGTGTCAAAGTGGCCGAAACCACCTGATGGTTGGCTAGCAGTTTCAGTTGATGCCTCATATGATCCAGGTCTAGGAATGGCGGGGACGGCTGCTGTTATTCGTGATACAAGGGGAGATTTTGTACTAGCTTCTTGTAAATTTCATAGCCACTGCCGTGATGCCCTGGAGGCCGAAGCACTCGCCCTTAGAGAAGGAATTGGGATGGCGTTGGTTTACACAGCTCAACCTCTCGTGATTCAAACTGATTGTGCAAACCTTGCAAAGATAGTGAAGCAGGAGACTATGGACAGATCGCATATAGGACATCTGGTCAAGGATATCAAGGAGAGTGTAGGGGGAGGAAGGGAGCTTGTTATAGAAGTTATCAAAAGAACAAATAATAGGGTTGCAGATCGTCTAGCTTATCTATCGCGAGCTGAGCATCAAACCGACTTGTGGTTACAAGATGCTCCTGACGCTCTAACAGTCCTTCTGGCTGCTGATTGTAATCCTATTTCTGATTAATAAAGCTCCCAATTTTATCGCAAAAAAAAATGTATTGACGCTCCGACTAGAGACACTCGTAACGGATGGACGGTTGGTGGTGGCTCGGATTATCCCGTGAAACGAACGAACGGGACACACCAAAGTCCAAACTACCACCAGTACTTTTCTATTTCTTTTTTCCGGAAGTAAAACGGCAGAGGCTTGTACCCACTAGATTCGGCGCACCTGTCTCGATCCGGAACGCACGCGATCGCCTGGCTCGCTCGCGCGGGAGATAACCACATTTGACTTTCCTCCCGTTTAAACAAGTAGGATGGAGTCCAGACACGACAGCGGAGGAGACAGACGGAGAGAGTGGACAAAGAGGAGGTATAGAGCCGTGACGCCGACGCGGACAGGCGGAGCGACCACAGATTTCCCACTCCTTCCTTGCTTCCTTCCTCGCGCCACAAGCCGAGCCGACAGCGGAGCGGAGCGGAAGCACCTGCCGGCCGGCGGGCCATCTCGTCCCAGGTCAGTTCGTTTGTATTTCGGTTTCGCCGCCATGTCGTCTTGGGCTGTTGCCGCCCGCATGGCCATGGGAACGTCCATCCGATATCGGTCAACGCCTCCTGCAGAACAGAGCACTCGATCGGAGCTTCCGTGGCGTGCTCGGCTCGGCTTCTTCCCACACCCGCAACGTTCTGGTGGCCGCCGGCCCCGTAGGATGGGCTGCGCAATGTCGTCGTCGTCGCCGTCGAAGCGGTCGTCGAGGCGGTACAGGCGCGCCGCGCCGGGGTACGAGGAGCCCGCCGTCCTCGCCGCCCAGACCTCCTGTGAGAGCACCTTCACCCTTCCCCCACCTCATGCTTCTTGCCTTTCCTCTGAACTGAACCGCGGCGAGTCCATGCATTGCTTGCAGTCACGGCGAACGAGGTGGAGGCGCTGTACGAGCTCTACAAGAAGCTCAGCTTCTCCATCGTCCAGGACGGCCTCATCCACAAGGAGGAGTTCCAGCTCGCGCTCTTCAGGACCAGCAGGGGCGGCGCCAACCTCTTCGCCGACAGGGTCTTCGACCTCTTCGACCGCAAGCGGAACGGGGTCATCGACTTCGGGGAGTTCGTGCGCTCGCTCAGCGTCTTCCACCCCAAAGCGCCTGAATCGGACAAGACCAAGTGTACGTCTCCCCGCCACTTGTTCCCGTTCGTCGGTCTTGTCTGTCCTCCAGTCGTCTCATTTTGTCCAGTAGCAAATCGGAATCTGATTCGGTTTTTGTTCGTATCCTCGATCTTTGCAGTTGCGTTCAAGTTGTATGATTTGAGAGGGACGGGCTACATCGAGAAAGAAGAGGTGCTTCAAACTGACCATTCGCTCCTTCGTCCGGTGCAGTTCATTCCTGTCCATTGGTTTGGTTAACTCTTGCTTGACAACAGCTTAGGGAGATGGTGGTGGCGCTTCTCGACGAGTCGGACCTATGTCTTTCGGACACCGCCGTCGAGGCCATTGTTGACACTGTAATCCAACCAGATTCTCCTCATTCAACTACTTAACCTCTGATGAAATCTATTTTGGCTCCTTCTAACATGCCATTGCCCTGTGGTTGTCCTCTTGGACTGTCAGACATTCAATCAGGCGGACTCCAACAGCGATGGCAGGATAGACCCCGATGAATGGGAGGAATTTGTGAAGAAGTACCCGGCGTCACTGAGGAACATGTCACTCCCGTATCTCCAGTGAGTAGCCGACCATCTGCTGCTGCTGTACTCTTCAGTTCTCACTAGCCGTTCCTTTTGTTTTTTTTTCCTCAGCAATTGTTGGTTCTGCTTCGTCTGGCCTTCTAGGCCACCAGTTTAGGTAGACAGGATTCTCTTTTCTGCTCGCCCTTTTCCTTTTTGCTTGGTTGGTTGATGACGCCACCATGGGTGGTCTGTATAGTTCCCGATTCCTGTGCAATCTTTTTCTAACACACAGCAACGTGCATCTAGAATTCTAGACATGTAGGGGCTCTTTGGCCCTAAGAAAAAGTAGAGGACAAACATATGAATCCATTTTTTTCTATGCATGCTGGATTAATTCATCTGTTTGGATTAAAGGCATGGAGCAAAGGAGAAATAGAGGAAATTTTCCTTTTCACTCAGTTTTAAAGGAAAAAAAATGTAGGATATTTCCAATCCATTTGCACCTCCCTTGCAAAATTTCTATGCATGAAGGATGAGAGTGAGGACCATATTATCTAGGATTTCCCGTGTTTCTCCTATTTCTATGAACCAACCATCTAAATGTATAAATTTTGTATGTTCTCCAATCATCTGTTTTGCAAATGTATTACTATCATATTCTTGTGTTTTTCCTATTTTTTTTATAATTCTGCAAACCAAACAAGCATGTAGCCATAATCCATATATGGACGAGTGAAAGTAAATAGCCTAGAGAGTAGAGATCTACTGATGTTCTTGCCATTCCATTTAAAGTGAATTCCTTTTCTTTTGCTTTTGTTCAGGGATATTACAACGGTGTTTCCAAGCTTTGTAATGCATTCAGAAGTCGAAGACTATATTGGAATCGACAAATAAGAAAACCACAGTTACCGGTACCATAGGGGTCCGTTTTGAGCTAAGGCGGCCTTGAAGATGCTGGTGCATTCAGCTTTGACTTGAGAATGAAAAGTCTAATACTCAAAATAGGAGGAAGGAAATCGGGTAGCTGGTGAGAGTCAGATGATAACCAGACAAACAAAAGGAAATCTTATATGGCTGATAAGCGTCCATCAAGTGATAACCAAAGAAATGTTTCCTTCGTAGAGTTAGTGTAGATAGTCATGGCCTGAATAACCTTTTTTTTTTCTTGAAGGGTAGTTGGGTGGCCCGTTTCTCCTTTCCTTTGTGAACTGATTCCTCCTTTTGTTAACCGTGGACAAAATATAAATCCGGATATGGTTTTGCGATTTCTTCGGATTGTTTGTGTAATAACTACTACGACCTCCGTTCGGAATTAATTGGCGTGGGTTTGCCTAAGATACATCCGTATTTAAGTAAATTCATGTCAAATAATTCCGAACGGAGAGGGAGTATATAACATTCACCGATGAGGACCATTCTGTCAGATTTTAGAATTCATACAAACACAAATGGGATGAGAAGACTTTATCCAAGCAATAATTGACTGGAAAAAAATAATTCCACCGAGCTCCGGTCCGTGGCACCTCCTACGGCCTTCCTGCGACCCACCCACTTCACTAGTGCAGCGGCCGACCCGAAAAAATGGGCCAAGCTAGGGTTCTGATGCATTAGTTCTCATGACCTAATTATCTGCTCTTTTGTTTGATCCTTTACCCAAACTGTTCGAACTCAATGGTTTCCCCGCCGTGGGTGATCGGGGTGTGAGGCAGCTGCAGCGGGAACTAACCGAAACCGGCGCAACAGATTTTAAAAAGGCTCGACCTCGTCATCTCGTGCATGCCGTTGCTTCTCTTTTTCATCAGGGCAAAAGTTTTCCTATGGTGTGGCTAGTCATGCGTGCACTTTCATAAAGCTATATATATATGCTGTACTACTCCACCTCCTTCTTTTTTGGAATATTCAAACGACAACAATGCGTGCATGGAACGGAAAAGTGCTGCTTTGTTGGGCCTCCACGCTTCCAATGGACGACATCGTCCAGTTTGCATAATTACATGGATAGAACAAATGGAGAATTCAGTTTGTAGATGCAACGTGTAGGGCACCATGCATGTACATGACGTCAGAGACGGAGATATACAAACTACTACCTCCGTTTCGAAATATAAAATGTTTTAGTATTTTTCTGATTTAGAAGTATCTAGACGTATTTTAGTATTTTGATTCACTAATTTCGATCTGTATGTACTCTAGTTTACTACTATATCTAAACCATCTTATAGTAATTTGAAATGGATTGAATACGTACCAGCTAAGTGTGAGTGCGAGAGGCCAGTGTCCTATCACCTACCGGAAGGACAGGTCGCCGGCGGCCAATATGCTTCGGCCACTAATCCGATTAGTCGGGGTACTGATGTGTGGTGACTCGGATTGATCTGATGGGCGATCGAGAAACCAAACCATCGACCGGCCGTCTCGTGAACGAAGGTGGAAATTGACACATGATACACCTTTTCCACAATTGGAGCTAGCAAAGAGACGGCTCTGCCAGGAAACTTCAATGAAACCTCACGCTCTTTAGTCTTTAGGTCGATCGATTATAACTGTTAGGCTCCTGAAAGGACGCTGAAAAAATTGACATCTCGTACATTTCCCCCACAATTTGAGCAGGACATGACTCCATATGGAAACTTTACCACCAAAAATGTGACTCTCTACATCGACAAACATGGGTGGGCTCGTGAAAGTAGCTAGGTGGCTGACATATCATACTTTTTCTCCATCTTGTGAGCAAAAGATGATTCTACCAGGAAAATCTTACCGAGGTGACCCTTTAGATCGACACTCCAACTACCATGGAGTTGAGTGTACAAATATAACAGCGCTACATATCCTAGGTGCTCACTTCTCACTACAAAAGGACATTTCGGCCGTTGCAACGATACAATACAACACATGTGCATGCCTTGGTAACACGTGGGGAAAAGCGTTGCTAGCTCTCTCCCTCTCTCTGTCTCAAATCGAAGACATTCCTCCATTTTTTTTGGTGGATTTCCACTCATCTTCATTCTGCTCCCTTCATTTGTAAATATAAGATGTTTTAGCTTTTAGTAATGGAAAGAGAACTACGGATGTACCTAGACGTGTTTAACGTGTAGAATCTCTCATTTCAATCCGTATGTAGACTATGTTAAAATATCTAAAACATCTTATATTTTGGAATGGAGAGAGTAGTAGTTAGTGAAAATTACTGCAAGAACAGAGCCGACTCTTCATTAAGATCCAGGCTGTGCAATTACTAGAAACTAAAGAAGTTTCGATGCATCATGAGTATTCTCATGTCGATTCCTGATAATATTATTTACTACCTCAATGGTATCTTAGCACACATAAATGGAAAATTCAATGACAAATAGATCTACTTCATTAATTTGCATTAGGATTCCACAAAATAATAAATGATGATATTATGTTAGCCACATATGAAACCTTTTTTTTTTAGATTATACATAGATTGGTGTCATAAACATGATATATGGAGTACTGGATTTCTCGGCATGGGCAGATCTAAGGCCCCTCAAGTAACCGACCGGGCTTACCGACAGTGTCGCAACTTGTAATATTGACTTCCTACAACATATTTGTTAGAAAAAATGGCACGTTTGGCTAGGCTTCCGGGAGTTTCTAGGTACGCCACTGCTTCTCGGAACGAGTGGCCTATGGAATTTGTCAGCATGTGCTGTCATTACAAAGTCATTATTGCCATATTTTCTTCCATGTGACTACGGAAAATGAGCCGGCCGGTTCCACTATGTAAGGATAATAACGAAAGAACAGTCAGAAAATCCGGCCAGCGTAATGACATCGATATTCTGGTATGCAGTATGGCGACACTGCCACGCCAGCTAGCACTTAGTACAGCATCGATGCACAAAAGCACAGTGGAGCAGAGCTTAATGCTGAGTACCGTACCATGCGTCTACAGCCTCGCTGTGTACGTGTTTTTGTTTTTCAGCCTCCCAGCTCACACATGCACAATACTACGGCATATGTTCCGCAACCTTCTTCCGGGGAAACAAATGGTCGGTCGGCGCACGGGCGCAGCATCCGCGTCGGAGGGAAATGGTCTCCGGCGGTGCATCTGTTCACGATCGTGTTCAACTGGTTGGTTGGTTGGTTAGCATAGCTGAGGTGGCATCCATAGCTGGGCGAGCTTCACCTTGGAGACGCTCTGCAGCACCTCCAGCGGCGTCAAGTCCCCGGTCACCACCACCTTCTTCCGTTGCAGATCCACCTCGAACGACGTCACGCCTACATGCAGAAACAACAAAGAGAAGGTTATGAACAGGGGCGGAGCTTCTAGTATGGTAAGATAGGACGGCCGACCTACCTTGACTTTTGGCAAAAATATTCAGATGCCCCTGTTTTTTCTGAACAATTTGAGTGGTCGTACATTAAAAACGGACTTCGTATGTGAAAGCGACATTTGTTTTAGTCAACACAGAAAGCCGATTTCAAAGTGAAAAAAGGAAGTAGGTCTAGTCTATATCTAACAAACCGAACTCTAAGCAATGTTCCAGGTGGAGGTATTTAAGTAGGACTTGAGAGTATTTTGGCCAACGGAGACCGCAGTCAGCTTTAGTTACATAATGAATAACATTTTACGATGCTTTGATTTTGTATATTTATTGATCTAAAATTTTAATTGTGTTAGTTCAGTCAATGTTTTTCTCAACAGTGAGGACACATGTTTTCTCAACTGGAAAAATGTTGGTTGACAGTTCTCTTATAAAATGTCAATTTGGGCAAAAATGACATAATGATTCTAAGTTTTGATGAAATGGCAACAAAAAAGGAAAAATCAAGAAAAGAGTAAGACATATGTTCATTCTTGATTATTTTACAGTGTGGACACCTTCTATTGCTATAGACTATATTAACACCGATTTTGAACATCACTTAAATGAACTGTTTTTAGAATTCCTTCAAAACTTCTCTTGTCTCGAATATTTTCGATTTTTTTCTTTTGAAAGTTGTCTTGCATTTTTAACAAAACATGTCAAATGAATAACTTTTTGATAAAATGTCCTTTGTTGCAATCAATGAAAAAACGAGACGTCGAACTGGTGACATTTTTTATATCTATGAACCAATAAAAGTGTCATCATATATCAATTTGATGTTTACATGTTTCACTTATTGTACTCATACGTCTTTACTTTATATGTTGTACATGTTTGAAGTGCGAGAAATCAATCCAACTAATTGACCATAAATTTCTGTTATCCAAGAATTTGAAAGCAGAGTTCAATCTAACTTAAGGACATATAATTAATTTGTGCTTTAAGCCACCTCGCTTTTTTTCCTAGAGTGAACTTTGATGATATTTGATTAGTTAAATACACAACTATTCCTATTGATTAATTTTAACTGGTTTAGACAATTAAAACTTCCATATTCATAAAAACAATTACAGTTTGGGGGATGGGGGCGATTGCCCCCCCCCCCCCCCCCCCCCCCCCCCCCGCGCATGTGAAAATGTTTCTAACTAAACAGTAATATATTTCTGACTCCGTCATACCTAAATTTTAGACCGTCCTTCGCTACTGACTATGAATTTCATCATTAGAAACAACAATAGTCCCATGATGCTTCCTCCTTACTCTTTAGCGAAAAGGTTTCCTATAGCCATTCGCTTTAAGAAAGCTATGTCTGTATGGACACCGAATTGAATTTCCGGTGTTTTGGCTCATAGTACTTTCTTATTTTGAATAACCGCAAGAGAGCTTATATTCATTGCAATAGAGGAGTAATGTTTTGGCTCATAGGACTAGTTGCGACCGTTATGGAAAATACATTTTAAATACAAAATGTCAAAAATTCGGAATGGAAATTTTGGATGTATATCAAGACATTCAATGTTATCACACAAAATTTCGCAAAAAAAAAATACATGTTTTGTGACTTGTGCAAAAAAAGAAAAAAATGTCTCGTGAAAACTCACTTCGAAGCAGTGTTTGGTTGGGCCTAAATGTGGCTTTTGATATTTGGCTTTTTATTTATAAGTCACAAAAACACCTATAAATATGTGTTTTTGATTTCTATCATCACACAACAATGTCTAGTCAAAAGTCAAAAAGTTTAGATGCTTTTGTGGCTTATAAGCCAAAATCCAAAAGGCCGAAATAAGCCCAACCAAACAGCCTCAAGTAAAGCAGCAAGCAATGTTCAGCCACGATGTCAGCTTTTCTTTTTTACCTGACAGAACAGCTCAAGGGAGAGAACAGGGTGTCCCACTGCCCTTAGCACCTATTTAATACTCCTTGAACTGACCTCTCATTGTTTTCGCGCATTAAGTGCAAGAATACATTTATTTGCTCATATGATGGCCGGTCATAGTTCAGTAAAGATTTTTAGTGGGTTTGCTTAGACTATATATGCTATTTCTGAATAATATTTTTATTTCGTAGGTGATCTTGGTACATTCGGTTAATCCCCTCCCAAGTGTATTGAAGTGGTTTCAAAAGGATTGGGGGGGGGGGGGGGGGGATAAATTGCATGAGATTTAATTCATCTCAATCTTGTCAATCCCCTTCAAAACCCAGCAAACCAAACAAGCCCTTAGGAAGAGAGGAGGAAGAAAAGATGATTTTATTTAAGTTTTCCACGATGGTTGAGTTATGGTTGAGTTAAGTTGACTAGTGCATAAAACTTGACATGGTATCAGAGCACAGGGTCTTCAGTTCGAGTGACTTGCGTAATTTATTAAAAATTGCTGGTAGCCCCTTTTGTGTCCAGGTATAGGCCTATTGAG
Source organism: Puccinellia tenuiflora (assembly GCA_012064385.1). Classification (NCBI taxonomy): domain Eukaryota; kingdom Viridiplantae; phylum Streptophyta; class Magnoliopsida; order Poales; family Poaceae; genus Puccinellia; species Puccinellia tenuiflora. The sequence goes on along the minus strand of QRDG01000478.1, from coordinate 97,463 downwards.
CCATGCCTCTGAGACTCGCGCGTCATCGCTCTTCTCCGGTTGCACATGTTAGTCTATCTCCGAGTCACACGCGAGATGGGATGTTACAGATATTTGGATTGCACTAACCATTTCTATTAGTTCAGACTTATGGTTGAGTTGGCTAGTGCATAAAGATTGACACTAACAACAAGCATCATTTCCCAACATAATTTGTTACTTTATTTTCTATGTCAACTCATAGTTTTAGCTGAGCAACCAGCTGACAGAGCAACAATATTTATGTAATCACAATTTTTTTTTAAAAATGCACCATCATTTTGAACTTTTGGGTGATCCGCCTAGCCACGCTCCGGTCAATCAAAGTGCATGAGGTGTCACGAATAATGTCATATTGGTCCTTCGAGTTATAACCTATAGCGGTATAGCCCAAAGTTGTTCTCCTTGTCCATGGTGACATTGTCCCTCCTATCCCATATGTTTCCACCACCGGTTTATATTCAGTTGTTTCTCTGGTCCCTCTAAGCTTGTTGGCAAAGAGGAAGTCCATGTTCAGGTGTTGAGCTTTCCGGTTTCGTGATCAACTCATTAAGTGTGAGAACCGGGTTTGAGTTTGGAATTGGGGTCAATCTGGTTCATCCAGTCTTGGATAGATGGCTGATTCGATGACTTAGCTTAAGTCAATTAAGCTGAGTTCGTAGAAAATACCCCAAATGCTTACCGCCCGCTAATTAACCATTACAAGTTTGTGTTCCCTTTGATCCTCTCAAGCCTCAACAAAGATGGATGCCAAGGTAGAGACCGGCCCAAAACACTTGTATTCCAAATTTTCGTATAGAGACAAGACGAGTGAGAAGCGCGAGGCCTTTCTTGTTCCCGAATGCAGGTGCTGCCACTGCAACCCCTGGATTTTTTTTTTTTATAGACTGGTGCGGCGGGTCAACGATATCGATGTGCAGCTAAAGTGCATGGCAGTGGCAGTACAGTGGTAACACAGATGCACAAAAGCTGTGTGAGTTAATGTTCAGTGCCGTACCAAGCGTGTACAGTATCGCCCCGTACGTTTTTTGTTTTTGTTTCAGTGGCACATGCATTATATTATTTCCCAACGGTTTGAGAAGAGTAACAGACATGCTCTGTTTCCGAAGGAGGCAGGGAAGAACTACAGGTTCCAAGCTGGGACAAGTGTGGCTAGCTGACGCTTTGTGGGGAATGAAGAAATTCACAGCTGAATAAGAAAAGATTGATCACTGCATCTCTACCTAGCAAACTGCAGTCTGAACTCTGAACCCAAAATAACTTTCTTTACAAAATAAAACTGGAAAAGAATAGTAGGAGATGATGGAAGGATCACGAGTCGTTATGCATGTGTTACCTTCCATCTTGGAGATGTGCTTCTGAACTTTCCTGGCGCAGCCATGGCAGTGCATGGACACCCGCAGCTCCACCGTCTACACCACCACCATATATAGACGCAAAGCAAAACAGCGAGAGAAACATACATCAGAGCGGAATCAAGAAAGGAAAAACATTCTGAGATCATCGATCGACCACATGCTGCTGGTCTCTTATAGGTACGTTCTAAGCGGATCGTCGATCGTACCTTGGGCTCCAGATGGAAACCTAGCGTCCTGGTCCTGGACGTCCCCTCGACGACAAGGTCTCTGAGCCTCACCACCTGGCTACTGCCGCTCACCAGGGCCTTCCTCTCCATGGCCATGGCCATCGGCGGCGGCAGGTGTATGCACCGGTATTCCATGGAATACCCAAGATTTTGACACACAAAAAAAGTTGTATATATTAGGCCCAGGCGCCCAACCCATTAAGGCAGAAACGTAGTCCATTATGTCTCAGGAACGCACTGCTCGGTCGCACGACGCACGCACACATGCAGACGTTGTCTGCCCTTTTCCTTCCTTCCCTCGCGTCCTCGACCAGGACCAGCCGCCGGCCGCCGATCCGCCGATGCAGGTCGGAGCAGGCGACGGCCCCGCGCCCACGGCGGCGGCGCCCCGCCACCCGCCCGCCCCCCCTGCCCGTCCCCCTCCTGCCGGACCCGCCCGCGCCTCGCGTCCCCGAGCAGCGCAGAAGGTACGGCCATCTCGCCCCCAATTTTTTTTTGGATTGATTGATTTGCTTGCAGCTTGCTTCTAGTCTCCTACTAGTTTCTATAATGCTGAAAATAGTAGGTATAATTTACTAGATGCAAGTTTTTAATTTTCAATGTGGGAAAAGGCTTCAAAGACAAAGAAAATAAATGAATCATCCACACCGAATCAAACAGCAGCTGCATCTAGTACTTGTACTTCTCCGGTTCATCTTGAGAGTAATTTGCAATTAGTGTTATGACAAGAGCCGGAGAGTAGAGGAGAAATATTGCTATTGCTGTTATGCAGCTAGCGTTGTTTTCTTCATATATTGCTAGTGTTGTGCTTTTTGGTTCATATACTAAATTTGTAGAGCAAAAAAATTTTTTGGGCATACCCATCCTTTAGATCCTGGCGCCGCCACTGGCCATGGCCGCCTCCTCCTCGTCGTCGTCCTCCAGCCCGCGCGCGCACAGGCACCCGCAGCCGGTGCCCGCGCACGCGGCGAAGCAGTCCAGGACCCTGCCGATGCTCCATAGCCGCCGCCTCATCGCCGGCCGTTGTTCGCTCGGTCTCACACTAGCTAGCTCACTGGGAGTGAGGTGAGAGAGACAGACGGGGCAAGGTTCTTAACAGTTTAACAGAGCGTGCTGCGGCGCAGGCAGTGTGGAGGCCGGTGGCTTCTCTGACTGGCCGGCTCTGTCGTCAAGATCCTATCGGTCGATCGATCTAGCTAGTAATGCCCATGATAAATGATGGAGGCGGTACAAGTGTTGGTCATGGGAGTGATCCGCTGCGTGCAAGAGCCAAGAGACCGGTACATGGGCAGGGCTAGTACTAGACCTACCGTGCATCTACTCGCAGCCTGTACTGCAGGCGATATGTAGATATCTTGGACACGTTACGAGTGGAGAATAGCTTGCTGATCTCCAGCTGCCCGGTTGTTACCCGCCAAAATTGTCACACACCTTTATCCGCATACGAATACACATATTTTACTCTTAGCCTTTATCCAATAATCTGCGTGAAGATTTTTTTTTTTTTTTTGCTTGTTGGTTTTGGCTTGTATGGGACAAGTTGCCGGTCTCTCCATGTGGTAATGTGCACCTCTCCAATAGTCACCTAGCTCCTCACCTCCCAATAGAGAATAGCTAGCGGGATCATGGCCTCTGGACTCTGGTATACAAGACAATGCCATGAGAGGAGGCCTGATCATTGGTTCCAGAGAGTAATATAATCCAATCATGTTGCCAATGGATCGGTACTGCATCGATCGATCGTTGTCCTAGAGCTAGCCATCTACTAGCTTTAACCCTGGATGTATAAAAGATTCTCAGAGCCGAGCAACACCATTTTGACAATCGAGTTTGTAGTTTTCTTTGGATCCGTGATACCGATAATAGCGGAATGGAAACAAAATGTTGACGAAGCAAAGTCTCTTCCTGCATGGGTGAGGGTAGGTGCGGATGGCACTCACCGGATCAGCACCAAACGTTAATTTACTGTGTTGTGATGATACGGCACGGCACGCAAACCGATGAGGTCGGAAAAGGAATACAGTGTTCGCTTGTCTGTGCCACGTGCTATTGCAGCCAGTAAACAAGTAAAATGTGCGAGGCTGGACCGGAAACAAGTGCAGAACTTGATGCTTGGACCAAGTCCATGATCTCTTTTTTGCTACAAGTTCAGCTCAGTCCAGCATCTTTCGTCACAAGAAAGTAAGAGAACGGTTCGAATATATATTACTATTAATAATCTTTACTAAAATTTTCACAATATCTTGGTGAACACAGTGCAACACACAGCAAGTCTAACAGAGCTCACTTACAGCCAAGTACCACAGAGACAAGCAGACAAGCAAACCAACACCTTATATATAATCTTCCACTATACCGTCGAAAGAGCTTGCGGAGCGGAGGCCAGTCGTATACTTCATCACATCCTTCAAATTCACTCATGTATGCCAGTCAATGGGGATGCTCAATAACAGCACATCATCATCAAGTATCAAACGGAGTGGAGGTGCCACCTAACCATGCAGCAAAAGAAATTAACCGTGAACCTCTGCTGCGAGAATGAAAGTCTGAACACCTCCGACTGTCGACAACAGATATATTACCTAGCAAAGCAATGACACCACCGCAGCAGCAGCCCCTCGGAATACTCACTGCAAGTGATTGTAGTGAGGATTCGAACACCTTCAACTGTCAGACCTGCAAAGGGGCAGTGACGAGTGTCATCAACATGGCTTGTCATAACAAGAAACTAGCCAACTGAGAACCACATATCGCTTGATTCTGCTATTTTCATGGGCGCGCGCGTGTAGGAGCACAGTAATACATGATAACAGCCTAAGTTCTACAAGAAGCATACTGACATCTGGCCACTCAAGGCCCATAGGAATCACGTAAGGTACTAAAATAAAATATCCTTATGGGTGAAACGTTTGAACAATCACACATGAATAATATGCCGCAAGGTTAGTTTATGAAAAATTAAACGCAAATTTAGGGGTACATCACAGAATCGCCCTAGTTTAAGTTTTTAGCTACTCTAAAGATTCAACTACCATTTTTATTAGATTAATTTGGTGCAAAACTTTATTTATTTTTCAAATAAAAACTATTACATATGAGATCTCTACAGAAAGTGGAAATCCAAGAAAGTGAGAAACAACACGGCTAATCACTCGAATCAAATTGTTAACAAGCTTCTTAAGTCTAAACTACTAAAGCTTCGACCAACCTACGAACAACGGGCAAACTTAGTGGAATCTGTGGACCGGTGGCAGGCCTGTAACGTCTACTGAGGTGAATATTTTCATAATATCAAGGCTCAGGTGCAAGGGCAGAGCTACAGGTCACCAACAACTGATTTAAATTGACCAAAAATGAAAGGGAACAATGGTGATCAGAATGCATGATGTGTACCTGGCATCTTTTGGATACAAAATAGCCCGAAGTGCTACAGATCAGACACTGAAGTGTTCCAGGGATGCAGGAAGACCTTGTTGAGATAATACGTCTTGCACAAATCTTGCAAAGACCCAAAGCTGGCAAATGAGTGTTCATTGATTATCACAGTATGTTCATTGTCCAAAGTTCATCTCCGAGTACCTGCAACAAGATTAAAATGGTATCAACACATTGTGCTTATATCAGAAAGCATACAGCAAGTGGAATGGATAATATTTCTGAACATACCGACGAGGTTTGTTTTGGCGTCGACTAGATTCATCATTTACAACCTCTGGAAAAAGGGCAAATGTCTCAAAATATTTCAAGTTGTCTACAAATTAAAAGAGAGAGAGAGAGAAAAGAAACTACTAGTTTATCTGAAATTAAATAGAAACAAAATATAATCATGTAGACAAACAATGTGAGATGGAAATAAAGCTAGTTTACCTGTTATTTCTGGGGACTTCAACTGAGAAGGGGCATTACTTGTACTAGGTTCTCTGTAAAGAGAAGCAACAACAGAAAAAAAAAAGCCAAAATTATTCACCCTTGTTTCATATATACTAATAAACTTGGCAATGTGAATGGGTGACAAAGCAAAAGGACAAGACATTATGAATTCAGACTGGTCAGTCAGAACTACTGAAAGACAAAACAAGAAAATAAATTGGGAGGTGAGATGAGAAGAAAAATCAAGCAAATACATTGGTAGGGTGAGATGACAAAATACAAGTCCTAGGACTAAGGCTAACTAAGTGGTTTAACAATTAAATCACAGTATGCCATTGTTGTGATTATGTTGGAGATCCTCAGACCTTAGCTTTCAAGTTTTAAACCTATCTTAAAACCAGGTCAGGTGTTCTTCGCGAGAAGATGAACTATAATCAAATAGATATAATATATCTCCATATAAGCTGCAATGAGAAATTCAAAGCCTTGCAATGCGTCAAAGCATAGTATTGGACTGACATACCTAGGAGAAACTGGCGAAGATGCCTGCTCTGAAGGTCGAGAATAATAGCTGCCATCCATAGCAATATAAGGAGAACCATATGTTGGTCCTAACCCTCCAGCGGAACCAGCCAATATTGGTAGCCTAATTTTCATTCAGAGGTAGCGCCAAAAAAAGTGTGAGCCAATTATGAATGTCATGTTCAACTGAATCGCTATGAAATTACACCAGTTTGTGCAAGCAGTATAAAACCATGTAATACCAAACAAATTTTCTTAAAACTCACCATGAAAATTATTAGTCATAACTAACTCAAGCCGTTAATAACAATGCAAATTCCCACATCATCAAACCAATAGACAACAGTAGTGCACCATATCATACTAAACTAAGGTCCAGACAAATAGAAGTTAGCGAGAAAATTAACTCCTTACCAAGCCATCTCAGAATTGTTGAGACCATGTTGTTGCTGAGACACAAATCCTGGTAGAGCCATACCAATCGAAGGAACACCAGGTCCACCTGGATGCTGGCCTCCAAACTGCATGACTGTACGAAAGATAACAGTTACTTGTATTAGTTAGGTTGATAAATTTGTGTATGATTAAGAAGACACTTAAGAGTAGATAAGTAGATATAAAAAGACGGATGTTGTATAATGGTACATGCACCTTTACTCAGTTAGTATACATTTACCCAAAACTGACCCTGTCAGCATCATAATTATGTGCCTATGAAGTATGGTATGGAAACTGGAAGCCAATGAACATCTATCTATCAAGTAACAACGTAAGTTTACTGCACAAGGCACCCCGCAGCATGCCCCTATATTGAAACTTAGTAGAGCTAAAATCTTAATATTTAGAAAAAAATACTTACACATGTTTAAAGTAGTTGGTTTGTTTGTTTCATGCTTGACAAACACATGCAATGTCGCAGATCTTTCTTTTCAGATTGGTTTGAGTAATTCTCATCTAAATGCATGACAGCCTATACATCTCTAGTATGAATTGAGACCCTTTCGATGGTTGACTTCTTCTATTCTTTTCCTGTACGAGTCAGCATGTAATTATGTTGGTATTTCACAGAATAACAATACAAACCTGGAAAGAGCGCTGGGGTGCCATTGAAACCCTGGTCACCAAGTGAAAGGCTTCCTGTAGCCCCGGGAACTTGACCTCTGCCATAGAAAAAAGGAGCACGCTCTTCTCCCTGGTCACCATGTTGTCCCTTTACTGTCCATCGAGTATTAGCCTTGTTCGATCCACGAGGTGAAGAAACTCCACTGTCTTCAGTCAAAACTGTAGACGTGGGTTGTGTGGAAGATGGCATTTCACCAGTACTACCGAATCGTGGACCAAACATCTGGGTTGGGATCCTTGGTGTGGATTGGTTATTTGATGATGATGGGGACGAATGCAATGCAGGGTTATCCATGCCCTTCATACCACCTTCAACAAGCAACTTGCCACGCCCAACAGATGGTACAAAAGCCTTCCCTCTCAACAAGGGGCCATACTGTGGGGTTGGAGAAACATGCTCCATAGCATTGGGGAGTGAGAACGGTCTACTAGTAGTACTGAGTTGTCCATTCCCCGTACGACCAGTTGGTAGCTCTGGGTGGGATGGCCTAGAAGGGTAAAAGGGCGGTGATGCTGAATTCAAGTTTGATGCAAAGGATTGCTTATTTGGAAAACCTTGCTCAGGCTGAGAATTTGAACTTTGAGGCTGGTGTCTGCCCAGTTTTGCATTTGACGAAGCATTTTCAGGATTCTGTGATCTGAAATATGATTACAAAATAAACATACTGCTGTTAGTTCTATAGCAAAACAAGTGTGCTAAGTCTGTATAAAAAGAAACCTTCCACGCACTTATTATTTTGCTCTGAAGATATCTCAGTGGTATTCCTTGAACGTGGTTGGTAACGCCTAGAGCCTCTGCCTCGAGTTACTCTTGGTGTGTCCTTGTGACTTCTGGAATTGTCATTGTATGTGCGAGATTCTTTTGGAACGACGTTCAAGTTATCAACATCATCATTATGAGCATGAGACGATTTGGAAGCTCCATTCTTCCCATACTCATGCGGATCTGGTCTAGCATTCTTCATATTATCATCGGAAACATGTGATCCCTTTGGAACATAACTGTAGTTCTGGTTACCATCATGAGGATGTGTTCGAGACCTGTTGCCTCTGAAATTACCACGGCTAACACCACGAGTCCTACCACCAGATCCGTTAGCACGCCCTCTGAAGCGGCCTCTCGGATTTCTTATCTGGAAGCATAATCAATAAAAAAAAACTCCATGAGAAAACATGCATAGAAGATAAGAAAGCATGGTACTCAGTTACTCACATTGCCATTATGATAACCGCGTGGATGCATCTCATCATATCTGTCATGGACCCACGCTTGCTCCTCTTTAGGACTCCACAAATTTCTATTACTCAACATTCTCCTGAATTAAAAATATAGACAGGTTAGGAAGCAGTTGAAATCTGGATCATCGTTCATCATGAATATCGAGAAATGAAATTAAAACATCATATCAATAATTCTGACACAAAATTAAGCAACATATGAGCAATCACTGTCTTGAAATGAAACACTCATGCAAACATAACAAAAGTTCTCTAGCTCAGTGGAGTTTCAGATCACTGGGTGCATATTGGCTGTAGGATTCCACAACTTTCTATTCTATTACTCGGTGTTCTCCTGAATTGACAGTATATGTATTGGAAGCAATCGGAACCTGGATCATTGGTTCATCATTTACAGAATGAAATCAAGCATCATATCAGCATTAATGATGTGGAGAAACAATATTCATCTAAGCATAACAAAAAAAAATTGCGACGAAAGTTCTCTGACCTAGTGCCCACTTGAGTTTAGCAACTACATAAATGGATGTACATCTTATTGGTCAACTATACTCCCTGTCTCATTGAGTATAACTGCAAAAGTCATTTCATGCTTTTGATTTTGTTCCAAGCTGAAGTCAATCTACTCTTTTGCAAAAATAAAATGCCACAGATTCCGTCAATCTCACATCATTCTACGCATAATAACTTACATCTCTTAAGAACGGTTAGTACGCCATTCTCACCACACATTTTGATTCTTTTGCTAAGAGCTAAAATGGTGTATATCTATACTAATATAAAAGGCAGGAGTTTAGTTTTGATCTACACATGGAAAGATCCAGAGTACACTGACCGTACATTCGTCCGAACAGAAGGCTATAATTCAATCTGGTTCAATACCCCCACCCCCATTATACACTAAGCAAGTCTACAACATTCAGAGATTAATTGCCGCATGACAACCATTGTGTGTGTGTGTGTCTTCATCTTGTGAAGAGACATCCTCATTTAACTAGTAACTCATATGCTGGCTCATATACCTGAACATGTTTCCATTGGTTGACATAACTAGGTAAACTACACCCAATTTGGTAAGGCCCCTACTTTGAACTTTCTAAACCGAATGTGTTCAATGACTCAATCCATAGTGCAAGAAAACAGTTTCATCCAAGCCAGTTATGAAAGCCTTCCTCTCCACTTATAAGATTTAATTTCAACTATGCTTACACTCAATTGGTATATATAATATATTTTGTGCATTTATACCTTATGTTTCAGGCTGGTTTCCTGCTATTTTCTATCTGCAGTGTTGTATCTATCGCTGTTTCTTGTATGAAACTAATCAAGTTATCAGGATATCCATGCTGAACAGTACTGGTTTCATCAATGGAGGGCGTGGGGTTCAAGTACCAAAAATTCCGTGTTCAATTCCAAATATACTTATAAAAAACATTAAGTCACTCTTCCATGCATCACCTTATACTCCAAGTTAATCCATGTTTCTATATGTGCAACAAACAACTTTTCGCAAGTAACGGCCAGGCTTTCGTGTGTCAGTACTCGGTATTTAGGCCAACAAATGATTCAAACACTACAGTGCACTCATATCAGTGTTTGGTCTCTTGTCTCTTCTAACATGTTTTCAACATTAGTCAACCTGATAAGGTTTTGACGGTAACTTAGGAGAGACTAACCAAATATGAAACCCCTAGAGCTGAAATTTAGATGCAATTAAGGCTTTGCGGTAACTCTGTAATCCCAATTGTCTAACCAGATTTTGGTTATTTTACTGTTTATTTAACCAAAAAAATCTAATTACACAGTTATTTTTCTACAACTGATCATAAAGTACGCAATATCAACCAACTAGCAATAACAAGCACTTTTAATGGAACAAAGTATCAATTGGCTACGGAAATAGTAGCGAAGTTGAGCAATTAACAATTTTTTTTCTTAACATTGTGATGGAACTATCTAGCAATTGAGCAATTAATAGGAGGATGGAAAAAGGCAGAACCTGCCACGCCCACGGCCGCGGGCCTCCTGGAAGCGGTCGTCGTGCATGTAGAACGCGCCCGCCGTCGGCACGGCGAAGGGCTCGCTCTCCTTCTTCCCCTCCTCCCCCTCCTCTCCCTCCGCCGCCGCCTCCTCCCCAGCCTCCCCTCCCCCGTTGACCCCATCCGCCTCCCTGGGCGCCGCCACGGCAACCGCCTTGGCGGCCACTCCGCCGCGCCCTTGCTCGAAGTCCTCGTACACCTCCTCCTCGTACTCCCCATACTCCTCATACTCCTCCCCGTACACCTCGGCGGCGCCCTGCCCGTCGGAGTCCTCGTCGGATCCGGCCTTCCTTCGCGGCAAGGGCCTCCCTCCGTCCTCATCGTCGTCCTCCTCTTCCTCGTCGCTCGCCTCGGCGCGGCGCCTCGGCGCCGGGAGGGGCAAGTCGTCGAGGTCGCTCTCGTACTCCTCCTCCTCCACCACCTGCTCCCCCGTGTCCGGCCCCGCCTTCTCCTCCTTGTCTGCCATTGGCGGCGCGAACGGCGAGATCCCGCGGTGGGTCGGCGGAATTGGGCTAGGGAATTAGGGCTCGGTCGGCGGAGGATTCGACGGAATCTGGCCTCTCGTGTGGACGGGGGAGGAGGCCGAGGGTGGATGAGATTAATAAGAACGGGAGGAGAAAACCTGTCACCGTTTCGTGACACCACCGGACACGGGCTGTCCAAATCCTGGACGGAGCAGTTGTTGGATCGGGAGTCTGACGATGATCTCGTTCGTGCGACTGACACGCCGGGCCCACACACCGGTTTTCACGCGTTCTGGCCGAGGATGACATAGCTTAGAAAGCCGTATCCAAGGGAGTGTTTTTCATTGATGTCATCGAGGCTGACATTTTCCATTTATTTTCAGCCTCCGTCTTTTTCTACTTGGCCAGTGTATTTTGCGGTAGCCGCCGAACAATTGAAAAGACGGTCATGATGATTTTCAGTATAATTTTATTTTATATTAACCGTGTTGCGTCGAGTTGTATTTTTCTTGTATCACTTGTTGTTTTTCGTAACAAATATCAGATATAAGATGTCTTATCTTTTCACACAAAAAATATATGAACACTAAATTACATTGTTGTGAGGTCAGCCGTTTCATATTGTATTCTATCACTCGTCGTGACAATTGACCACATCGACACGATATTGACTTCAAATATGTCCATGGACACCTCTCAGTGTATGGTTAGAGTTAAAGGGATCACAACGTGCATGAGAGAAGGATGTATGCTCCTTTGGTTCAACGGAATATCGTAAGACTTTTAAAGGATTGGATTTAGAAATAATTTCCCGCGTTGATTGTTTGATTCATAGCATTAAATCTTGTAAGAATTATTCTTTAAGTAATTATTTGTACTACATTTCATAATAAATCTAGCATTCACTTCAACCTTTTACACAATTTATTTGTTTTTCATGTGGTATCAAACACTCTAGTTCAAATTCATGTGGGTTATTCCCCTCGTAAAAAAAAAGCAATCATGGACCCGCGCCGCCGCCGCCTTCCTACCTCCCCTCTCCTCCGCGCCGCCGCCGGCACCGCCGCCGCTCCCTCTCCTCCCCCAGCCCCCCTCCCCTCTCTCCNGGCCCACCGGAGTCTCCGGCCCGAGGACCCGGAATCTCCGGCCCCCAGTTTTTCTCAGCTTCTGTGCATCTATGTGGTGCGCCTCTTGGATATTGGGTCCGGAGCTACCCCGGAGGGTGCTCGGAGTCCTCCGGCCTGGCCGGAGTCTCCGGCCCCAAGGAACGGAATCTCCGTCCTCCCGATGACCCAGCAGGCCTGAGTCCTCCGGCAACTTACTCGGAGTCTCCGGCCTGGACAGGCTCCAGCGGCTAGTTTTTGGGGGAGGCTATAAAAAAGCCTCCTTCCCCCCAAAACCTGGTTACACACCTTGCTCACCTTGTTCTTGCTCTTCCGCCTTTGCCCTAATCCTTGTGAGCCTGATTCCTCTCTTCCCCTCCAATGATTCTTGCCCAAATTTAGGGTTTCAAGAGAGGAGATCTAGATCTACCATTCCACCAATCAAAATCTCTTCTAAGTGAGGAGAAACTTGTGGATCTAGATTTGGGGTTGCTTTGTGCTCATCCCCTTTGTTCTTTCCTCTCTTATTCCCTCCATAGCATTAGTTGCTTTGGTTGGAATTTGGGAGTGAAGGATTTGAGCACTTTGTGTGCTCTTGCCTTTTTGCATTTGTTGCATCGAGTTGCTCTCTCCACGGTGATACGTGAAGTTGAAGGTTGAGAAGTTTGTTACTCTTGAGTGCATTGTGTTCCCAAGAGCTTGTTGCCTCTTGGGTGCATTGTGTACCCTAGACGGTTGGAGGTGCCGCGAAGACTTCGAGTTATGAAGCTTCGGCACGAGTTTGGGAGCCCCCAATTGAGTTGTGGGTGTGTGCCCCAAGAGAAGTTGTAAAGGCTCCGGAATCCGCCCCGAAGGATTCCGATAGTGGAAGGTGAACCAATCCCTTGGGTGAGGTTCATCGGAGAATAGAGTGAGGCCTTTGTGGCATCTTGAGTAGGCCTCTTGTGGCGAGCTCACACCCCTCCAACGAGACGTACTCCCTTAACAAGGAGGAACTCGGGAATACATCCTCGTCTCCACGTGCCTCGGTTATTTCTATACCCGAGCTTTACTTATGCAATTTACATTGTGATAGCCTTCGTGCTTGAAGTTCTTTTCTATAGCTATCACCTTGTTGCTTGATTTGCTTAGCATAAGTTGTTGGTGCAAATAGGTGAGCCTAGTAATTAGGTTGTTGGCTTGTTAATTTAAACACATAGTTTTTATTCCGCATTTATCAAGCCCCTAATTAGAAAAAGTTTTAATCGCCTATTCACCCCCCCCCCCCTCTAGGCGACATCCGGGCATTGTTTGTTCTTTCACTTAGCGTGTGTTCTGTAGTGACCCAGCTTCTCTAAATACTCAAACGTAGTTTTCCACTCTATCTCCAGGATCTTCAATTTTGTTTTTGTTTTTAGCTAAGAATGTTATGTTCTTTTTTTTAGGGGAGCTAAGAACGTTCTGTTGAGCTTCTATTTGGATGTTGGGCTAGAAGCCCAATTTTTTCGATTTCGTCCATGACAGGAGGAAGAAGTTGTGCCCGGTGGCATGTAGTTTAACCCTTCTGCTGGGCTGGTTAGCAGGATGGGCTCATTTCGGTCATAACAGAGTAGGCCGGGCTGTTTTTTTGTTGAGAATGCATCTGTTTGCATTTGTTTTTGTTTTTTTGACAACTCAAAAACTTTATTCATTAGATAATAGCCAGGTCATTTACAAGAAGATGTTGAATGAAGCTAGGGGCATCTCCTTCCCAACTAGAAGATGCATTCGACTCGATAGCAAACTTAGCTAGATAATCAGCTACTCTATTTGCCTCCTGAAAGAGCATGGTTGCCCCCATATGTTGTTTTGGTAATTAATGACATCTCTATGGACTAATTTGTGCTTTGAGTTATATTTGCAGTGTTGGTCCATTAGCATGCTTTGAACTCCATATGTTGGAGTCAAGGCTAAAAGAAGAAAAGATCATTTGTTGATCAAGGCCAAGGTGTTTCTCCATGAGCATGAATCAAGAGGAAGATCCTATGTTGCCCATGGAGGATGGCGTCACGTGGTGATCGTCATCAAGATAAAGGCCAAGTGAAGATATGTCGAAGAGTGTCCTCTCCCATCTTGGTGTATGGGGGAGCAATATGCGAGTCTTCACCAAGCGGAGCAAAATCAAGAAAGGTGATCCACTTGAGAGTAGATCAAGATCGTCATCATCTAGCTCAAGTGGAATGCGCAAGGAAAAGGTATGATCTTGATAGGGTTTCTATTTCACCGGTCTCGCGGTGTAGTTGGGAGACCGGGTTTTAGGATAGGTAACCGTACTATCAAGAGGGGCTCTCAAGTGAGCTTTAGCGTATTGGTCGTAGAGAGCTCAAACCTTTGCATCCTTGGCATCATCTTTATTGGTTCCTATTTGGCTCTTATCATGGTGTGGTATTGGTGCTTGTCGTGCTTGTCATGACAAGGCCAAGATCACCGAAAACGGTTTTCATATGTGTCTCCTATTAAGTTTTCTGTGGTGGAGATTTTGCCGGTCCATCTATGCGGAAGATTTCACTCTTCCATTTATTAGCAAAATCTCCCTTGCTTGGTTTCAATATTCTCACCTGTTATTGGGTAGCATTTGTCGTCCTCTTTCCAACAAAGTTGGTTTCATGTCATTCGGACTTCATTTGCAAAAGATATGGTTTTCCGGTTTTTAATAGAAAGGTTTTACCTCTCATCACTTGGTTTTACCATATCTTGTTGAACAATGATGTTTCTATGCATATTCTTGTAGTGCTCGTTGTGATGATTCCAACGAGTCCAAGATTATCGAAAACGGAGTTCGTATGCGAAAGTTATTGCGACTTTACCCACGGACGATTTCTAAAAGAGAAAAGAAAAAAAAGAGGAGTGGCCAGACCGGCCCCCAGACCGGCCCAGGCCGGGTCCCTGGCCGGAGCGGTCGGGTGGGCCTCCGGCTCCCTGGCCGGGGCGGTCGGGTGGGCCTCCGGCTCCCTGGCCGGCCCAGGCCGGCTCACAGGCCGGCGCGGTCGGGTGGGCCGCCGGCTGCCAGGCCGGCCCAGGCCGGGTAGCAGGCCGGCTCCTCCGCCTGGTTCGCTGCCTTGTTCTCCAGTCAGCCTGCTGGCCGGCCCAGGCCGGTTCCCAGGCCGGGCCGGCTGTGCTGTGTGTTGTCTGCCTTTTTCTTTTTCTTTTCTCCTAACGGCTCCTTTTGGAGCCTCCTATTTAAGGGGTTTCTTCCCCAAAATAAACCCTAACCTTTTGCCAACCTCTTGAGCTATTTCTCTCCTCCATTGTTGACCTTCTCAAGCTTAGCTTTCTCTCAATCTCTCCGATAGTTCTTGCTACTTTTTGAGAGAAAAGAGAGAGGAGATCTAGATCCTTGTTTCCACCGATTGAATTCTCCTCTAAGTGAGGGGAACTACTTTGGATCTAGATCTTAGGAGTTTCTTGGTGTTTCTCCTTTGTTCTTCCTCTCTAATCCCTCCCAAGCATTAGTTGCTTTGGTTGGATTCGGGTTGGAAGAACTTGATCACTTAGTGTGTTCTTGCCATTGTATTAGTTGCATAGGTTTGAGTTCTCCACGGTGATATGTGGAAGTGAAGTTGAGAAGCTTGTTACTCTTGGGTGCTTTGGTGCCCTAGAGCTTGTTCCTCTAGGGCACGTTGGTACCCTAGACGGTTGTTGATTTCTTGGAGTCTTGGTGGCTCACGGGATTTGTTGGGAGCCTCCAATTAGGTTGTGGAGGGAGGCCCAACCTTGTTCGCTTCGGAGCTTTGTAGCGACGAAGACATTGTCGGGAGCCACCAATTGAGTTGTGGTGTGTGCCCCGGCCTTGGGCATCGTGTCTTGGTGGCTCGGTGCATTTGGTGAAGACCCTCCAACTTGTGGAGTGAGCTTCACCCTTGTAAAGGTTCTAGTTGTCAACCTCAACGGCAACATAGTGACAAGTGCCTCGCCACATTGGTGGTAAGACACAAACGGAGATACGGTGTGCCATATCAAGGCTACTCGGTGTTTCACATTGGTGAACACCGCGCCGCTCCAACGAACTAGCTTCCATTGGGAAGTGAACTTCGGGATAAATCATCGTCTCCAAGTGCCTCGGTATTTCTATATCCGAGTTTCTTACTTATGCTATTTACTTTGTGATAGCCATAGAGTTTAAAGTTATATATCTTGCTATCACCTAGTTGATTATATTGCTTAGCATAAGTTGTTGGTGCACATAGGTAAACCTAGCTAGTTTAGGTTTTGGCTTGATAAATTAAACGTTAGTTTTATTCCGCATTTATTCAAGCCTTAACCTGTAATAATTTTAAATCGCCTATTCACCCCCCCCCCCTCTAGGCGACATCCGTGTCCTTTCAATTGGTATCAGAGCGGATTCTCTCTTTATAGGGCTTCACGGCCTAGAGAGTAAAGATGTCGTCTAGTGATTTAGTGCACAATGCCTTCTTTAATATTTGATGGCACTAATTATAATGATTGGAGAAATCGCATGCTAATTATTTTAGGGACATTGATCCATCTATAGAGCAAATCTTAGATATGGGTTTTTCTCCTCCAAAGGATCCGAAAAGATTATCTTTGGAGGATGAGGAAAATTCTTATCTAGATGCTCAAGCTTCTAAAGTTGTTTTCATGTCTTTAAGAAATGAAGTTGCCTTGTCGATCTCTCCTTATCGGAGTGCTCATGAGCTATGGACCAAGCTTCAAGACAATTATGGTGTGTCCATTGATAGTGAGAATGATTGTTCTCCCTCCATCTCCGGGCGTAATGAGTTCTCAACTTCTTCTACCTCACCTACATGCGGCAAGCCATAAAACAATGCAATGGTGAGTAGGGATAAATTTCGCAATGATGATAGTGAGCTTCCTATAGATGATATTTCATCTCTATCTTATTGCAATGATTTATCTTTGACTTAAACACATCTAGAACTATAAATGTTTCACATGCTTGTGTTGATAGTCCTTGCATATCTTCTAAATGTTTCACATGCTTGTGTTGATAGTCCTTGCATATCTTCTAAATCGTCAAGTAGTGATGATCATGACAATAATGATGATAATGAAGAAGATGATGCTTACTTTAATAAGAAAGGTCTAATGGTTCTTAATGCTCTTTCAAATAATGAAAATGCTTGTGAGAACCTACATGAAATTATGAGCACCCTTGTTGAGCGAGAGGGCTTACTATTGAAAATTTGGAAGCTCGTGAAAATGAAAGTCTTAGCCGCGAACGTGATTATGCGAACACGATTGCGGATCTTGAGGAAGCTCTAGAAGAAGAACAAACCACCAAGAAATCTCTTGAGGAGACATTTACTCTAGAGTTATCTAAAGCAAATGAAACCCATGATAGAGCGATCAAGGTGGCTAATGGTTTTAAAATAAAAAATGATGAGCTTGTTGTTGAAATTGTTAGACTCCTTGAGGCTAATGTGAAATTTGAAAAGGATGTCAAGTCCTTGGAAGATTCTCTTGCACATCTCACTAAGTCTCATGATCAACTCCAAGCTCAATTACTAAAAGAGCTTCCTACTTGTTCTCCCATTGCTATTAATGTTGATGCTTGTGCTACTAACTCTATTTCTTGTGAAGCATCCATTTTAAAGGAGAATGTAGAGCTAAGGGCTCAACTTAAATTGCTAACTAGCAATTATGAGATATTAGAAGAAAGCCGTGAGAAGCTCTCGAGCTCTCATGAAGATCTTCTAGTATCTCATGATAAGCTAAAGTTAGCTCATGAGGCTATCGCTACGAAGGTAATATCTAGTGAGCCTCATGTGGACAATGGCACAACTTCTACTAAAAATGCTAAAATGCCATGTGCTAGTCCTTGTAATTCTTCATCTCACACTAATGCTATATCATATGTTGAATTACATTTTGTACCTAGTTGCTCTAACAATGAAGCTTCAACTTCCACTAGTACTTGTGTAGCTACTAACCTTGTAGGGAAGACTAAAGAGCACAAGACACAAGCCACTTCTTTGAAGAAAGATGTGGAGAAGCGTCATAAAGGGAAGACCACATTTGACAACATGTTGAGTGTGCAAAAATCCCCTAATGACAAGAGTGGACTTGGATTCAACTCCAATATCAAGAACAAGTCCAAAAGTAGCAATAAGAAGGGCCAAGAACAAGTCAATCACTCGGCCAAGATTGTTTGCTTCAAGTGCAAAGTTGAAGGGCATCATGTTAGGGATTGCCCAATGAAAAAGAAGCCTCTTAGTGAGAAGCAATTAGGGAAGTGGCCTATTGTTCAATCTCATGCTCAACCTCGGGTTGAACAAAGGCCACCTCCTAAGATGACTCAAGTCATTGCTCCTCAAGTTGAGGAGCCTATTAAGAAGAAAGAAAAGAGTCGATATTGCTACTTATGCCGTGAGAAGGGCCACTTGGCTTTTTCATGCACAAACGGTACTCTATCCAACCCCATAATAATTGATAATGTTTATTCTCTTAGGAAGGATAGAGTTGGCAATGCGTTTGCCAAATATGTGGGAACTCAAAGTGGTGTCAAGAAAAGAACCATTTGGGTTGTCAAACCTATTGTGACTAACATCTTAGGACCCAACTTGGTTGGGGACCAACAAGCTCAAACTTGATCAATAGGTTGTCATGGAGGACATTGGTGACTTGGCTATCATTTGAAGAATTAAGGGATCTTCATGGTTATATCTCATTTAGCCAATTCAATTGGATTATCACATATCTATCTCATATCCAATTTATTGTAATGCCAAGCAACAAAGTCGTCTAGGCCTTCAACATTCAAAGGAATTTGAAGAATACGTTAGTTTGCATTTGTTTTTGCACTTTTGACACTACAGAATTACAGAAAGCAAACAGAGAGGGAAACATAGAGGTTTTCCAAGCTCTGTCGAGCGTAACGCTATCTAAGACCACACATGGAGCTAGGCCGAAGGTCTCCACAGAGCGGGGACCGGCTTTACCAATCGGCTTCCTCCGGCAGTGACGAAGTGGACAGAGGAGAGGGGTGATGGGTGTGGCGGCAGCTAGGGTTTCGCCGTTCCGCTCCCCTAGGAGCAAAACTATCATGATGCTAAATTTGTTAGTATGAGTTATCCTTATAAATTTGTTAGTAGGCGTAAATCACGATGGGATTGTTGGTGCGAAGATTGATCGGAATAACTGTTATGATGAGTGCTCTGGTAATACATATTCAGAACCAAGATATGTACCGTATTTCTATGAAATTGAAAGCGACATTTAATGTCACGAGGAGGTCCTCACTAACGGTAATAGAAGGAAGAAAAAACTGTGATCCAGGTGGTTCAGTTCATACTAACATTCTCTGTGCCTACGCATATCCTGACCTAAGGTGGATTAGTTCATTCAAATAATTTGCTTATATTATCACGAATTCACGATGATCAAGTAATTGCTTAATGCAGCGGATAAAAAAGATATTCATTTTCTCGCAATTCAGTGAACTTATGTTATGTAGCTCTGAGCAATTCCGGTCGTTGAAGTTTACATCAATTGCTCTTGATCACGAGTAACTACATTATAATGGTGATATTGTAGTTTCTATCAACTACTTTAATTCTATGAACACCAGTGTTAACGCAATTGTGGTTAGAAAAAAAGGTTTATCGACGATATGGCTTCGCTCTCCATAAGCCTGTTTCCTTCAGTTATAGATATTTTCAGTTGAATAAAAGGTACTAATGTACTACTTCCGTTCAAATGAATAAGGTCTATAACTTTAGTTCCGTGAAGTTATATTAGGTGGTTCACATTATTACGAACATTGAATAACTAGGAAGTTTCTACCCGAAAAGAAAAAGAAGGAAAAACTAGAGTAGCAAGTTTCAAAATAATATCATTCCTCAATTCAATTAGTTTCAACATAGTTACATCGCATGAGATGAAACTCGACAGCCCGAGTGTTTGCTTTATAAATTCGTTTCCACACACTGCAAGTCTGGAACCAAGAGGACCACAGCACAACACCTAGCTAGAAAATAAAAGGAGGCAGAAATGCAAAGGTCGGATGCTATGCTTTGCTTTGCTTCCTTCCGGCAGCAGAGTTTTTGGGTGCGGCGTGGCAATGGGGTCAACGAAATCTAGCTGCTGCCAAAGGTAGCTAAGCTAGCAAGCTGCAAGCCTAGCTAGCCATTCACTACGCCAAGTACCTCCTCGCATCCCCTGTCTCCCACACTTTCAGTTAGTCCACCACCAAGCCCAGCAGCAATTGTTGATTTTTTGTACGACTTGTAGCAAAAGCGAGTCTTGTATTTTCCTTTGGTAGCAAAAATCGCCACGTACTGCTGTTGAAGTGGCAACATCGGCCGAAATGGTGTAGGTTTGCTGCACATAATTAGATTGTACAAGATGGTGCAAGCAATTTTAAGGATCCAAAAGTTGGCATTTTGTTTCTGTTCCATTTCCTGTGTCAGCGTGACTCCTCTATTCTCTAATTCCTATTCGTCAGTCACCTAAGATGTCTATGCATTATTGTACCAAAAGATGACATTATTTTTGAATATTACAGTGAGAGTTTATGAACCTTTTCCTTCGGGAAACCTTTTTGAACTTTGTTAAACTGATGTGATTAGCGGTCGTGCCACGAGTGTTTTGCGTGCAAAGGAAAATAGACCATTGTGGAGGATCAAATAATGAACCATCAGCATGCCTTCACCGCTTCACGGTGCCCACATGCATGAGTAAGAAAGTTGATGATGGCAATTTGTTTTCCATGTCTCGCGTGATGTAGAGAGAATGAAAGGGATTCCTGTAACGGTAGCGGTAGGTCGGTAGCCATAATTGCAATAAAGAGGAGAGGGAAATAAAGGGCAATTTAGACTTTTCCAACAAACTTCCTAGAGTTGGATCTAATTTCTGTGCCAAACTATTTCTTCAACGGTTTCACAGTGTCTCTATCTTTCTTTTTAACAAAGGTCGGGTAAAGACCCACAAGCTGCTTATGTTATAGGGGTGGGTTTATAAATTACATCAAGTCCAGAAATGGAAGAAAATTACAACAAGGACCTAAAGATATTTTTGAAACCGCGATCGGGTCCCTCAGGTCCTTCTCCACCGCAGCTTGAGCACATGCTCGACAGCGAGAGCAACGACGATCCCACCGGGGACGAACCACTTGGGGAATCTACGATAGACAACCGCACGCCAGAGCCAAAGACCCTCCGAATCGGCCCATCGCTGGGAGGAAGCACAACCAACAAATATGGCGAGGAGGGTCGTCATTCGACCTGAAGGAGAGGCAAGCCGGATCTTTTCCGATGCAAGTCCCCTACTAGAGAGCTCCTAGGAAAAGCAGCAATGACCCTACTTCATAGCACGAAGCAGAGCACCGCTCCATCACCCCCTTTCTCCGTCACCTCGACATCTAGCAAAGGAAGAAAGAGCAGCAATGACCACCCCATCTGTGCAGCCACCCAACTCTAGATCTAGAAACGAACACACGAGCTTATTTGAAGTGGAAGTAGGGGCATCACTCCCAGCAGCCTTCGGCTCCATCCTCAGGAGTGCCATTACTAGCAACACCACCACCAACCATAACTAAGGCTTCTCGCACCGGCGATAGGCTTCCATACAACATCACACCAGATGACACAAAGGCACAAGCTAAACCGACCTTTACCCTAGCCCTGCTGCTACTACTAAAACCAGGAGGCCAACCTCCTATCCCCCATCTTCTCCGGCCAGTTGGTTCACCGGAAAAGAGGAGAGAGAGAAGCCGAGGGGAATGAGAGATTCACTTTTGCATAACTCTATGGAACACATCATAAGAATTAGTGAAAGGCAACCCTCCAAATTAAGCAATCTGGACCATTGGTAAGTTGCATCTTGTGGTTTCGTTTCTATCCCCTAGCTACAAGAGTGATGTTATATATCCAAGAACACGCGCGAGCATCGCGTGTCTTTATATTAAGATAGAGTGTGAATATTTACAAAATTTTTACAAATGAGACTCAGCCACAACCGGCAGGTCTCAGCCACAGATCCTAGGGTTCAAAAGCTTACATCTCTCCACACAGACCCGCCGCGATCCACAGCTCAAACTCTTGCCTGATACGAGTGCAGACTGTTATATATAATAGCGATATTGTTGCCTTGTCTACTTCTGGCCAAATCTCCACCGCCCTCCCTTCCGGATAGACTCGCCATCATCGGGAGGGGAGAGGGCGACCGTCCTCTTGCATGTAGTATGGTAGGTTCTCCTAGTATAGTGGTCAGGATTTCTAGGGCGTCTGACTCTCATTTTGCCGGTGGCGATGGCGTCGCCAGAAAAGGGGCTTTAGATTCGTTCTCAAGACGGTCTTTTCCGCCAGGGTCGACGTGTACAATTGCTTAGTTGGCAAGGTAGTGGCATCGACCAAGCGTCGGATACGTACTCCATATATGTCGGTGCTACAGGGATGCTTCCTCTTGCACCGTCGAAAGATCACAAAGCTATGTACCAGAGTTGCGACATACGAGGCCTAGGTGGGGGCTGATTTAGAAATAGACGACCATATGAGGGCGATTAGGTCTGATTGCACCCTACGTCGTCGATAGGATGACCTACACCCGGTGGTAGAGAGGTGTTGGGCAAATCCCTGACCGACGACCTCTCATGTCAACAGCGCGGCATCGCTGCTCGTGTCGGCCCAATTCCAAGGACTAGGATATCCTGTTTAAACATCTTTTCTGGTCCACGACATCGGCCTCCGACGCTCATCTCGCACGATTGACGTGGTGTTAATTTTTTGCAGGGACTTTGAGGGACTGTTTTGCTATTTCATAATTTCGGAGGTTGTTGGCATGAACCGCCAGCACAGCTGTGGGCTGTGGATCCGGAGGCTTTGCCGACACGGTGTGTGTACCCGCGTGCGTGGTCGTGCTCTGTATTCCATTTCAGACGGAAATGATGACGAAACACATGCACATCTTTCCTCATCTCATCTAAAAAAACAAAATAAAATCACCACCGGCACCCGGCCGAACCACAGGACAAAGCACCGCAAGAAACGGAACAGGAAACCTGACGACGAAAAGAGGCAGGCATCCGTCCACACCCCCAGCGGCCTCACCGCCGCTCGCCAGCCTCGCCCTCAAATCTCCATTCCCCCCTCCGTTCCTTTCCTGAACTGCACATGGAGTAGCCTGCCTCCTCCTCCTCATCATCCTGCTGCTCCGCGGATCTGGACTCTGATCCAGCTGCTCTACTAGCTAGTGCCAGCTTCCCCTCCTCTGATCCGGAAGAACTAGTAGCTAGCGAGCTTGCCTGGTCCAGGAGGAGGAGGCCAGGAGGGCAGGCGGGCGGAGATCGATGAAGGCCGTGGAGCGCGCGAAGCTGGTGCGCAGCCTCCGGCAGGAGTCGCGCCGCCTGCGCCTGCTCGTCCTCGTCATCGGCTTCTTCCTCGTCACCCTCACCTTCGTCGTCGTCTCCAAGCCCGACGCCCTCCTCTTCAACCGTACGTACGCGCGCCACTTCATTTCCCTCCCCTCTTCTCTTCTACTGGATTATATTCTTTTTCCTGGGAAGTGGGAACGAATAATCGTCGGTCGGTCGGTAACCAAAGCTCGATTCTTGCGTGCGCAGTGAACGGCCGGCTGTCGGTGGACCAGGCGCCGCGCTCGCTCCTGATCCGCCAGACCGTCGACGCCGCCGCCGCCCGGACTCAGGGATCCGCCGCCCAGGATCCCAAGGTGGTGGACGACGACGAAGAAGGTTTAATCTTGCGGCCTACCCTCTACTTTCACTCTACTGATGTATTAATCTTGGGATTTTTCGACAAGATGTCAAAGCGGAACTGACCCTTCTCTCTTTGACAGGGACCAGTGAGGCAGAGGAGGAGAAGAGGTTGCTCACCAGCGAGCCTGAACAGGCCAAAAACGAGGAAAAAACCGCCGCGTCTCAGCTGTTAGGTGAGCCATCCCCTCAATAATTTCTTTGTCCAGCACCGTCTTCCGGCGCCCACCGAACTTTGTTTCCACTCGGATTCCGGCCATAGAGTCCGAGACCACCGAGATCGCAACAGAATTGGCTTCTTTGAAATTGATGCTGACTTTGCTTTATGTCTGAATCTGTACCACATATTGTAGGTAGTGGAGGTGAGGAGGAGAAGAAAGGCAAGGAGGAGGGGCACCACCATGGGCATCACAAGATGACCCTGCCAACCGTTTCTAACTACACAATCCGTGACGCCGAGGACAGCGACAATGCCAAGCAAGAAGGTAGCACACAAGCTGCTGATATTTACCATGTTTGTTGCTCTAGCTACTAGTAAATTGGTATATATCTGTTTTATGATTTGTTAACTTTGATGGTACTGACTTGCTGTAATCATGTGTCTGCAGATAGCAAACCGGAAGCAGAAACTAAGCATGAAATGGTTGCCAGCAAAGGTGATGGCAGCGACAGATCTGGGCAACAAGGTTAGTATGGTACAATAAAAACATGTGCCATGAGAACAATTCTTTATCTGATCATATCTGAATCTGGTGGTTTTGTTCCTAATTTAGAGTATCATTCTGTTAACAATTTGAGTCACTGCCTATTAATTCATCCTTAAATTGATGGATACTCTGCACATTCGCAATGATATATTGGCATATGCCCTATGTACACCTCTTTCTATTTCTTCCGTTTTAATAATATACTCCATCTTGCAGCTTGGAGTAATGCGGAGTGGGAGAGGAAACCACTTTGTGATTTCTCAAACTTCAGAGCTAATGTCTGTGAGATGCGGGGAAATATTAAGATCCACCCAAATGCAAGTTCAGTAATGTACATGGAGCCTGACAGCTCAAAGAGAAATGAGATATGGAAAATTAAGCCGTACCCTCGTAAAGGTGATGAACTCTGCCTTGGCAAGCTTAGGGAGCTGACGGTGAAATCAAGCAAAGTGGCACCTGAGTGTACCAAGTACCACAATGTGCCCGCTGTGGTCTTTGCTCTGACTGGATACACTGGAAATCTATTCCATGACTTCACCGATGTGCTTGTCCCCCTCTTCACGACCGCAAGCGAGTTCAATGGCGAGGTTCAGTTCCTAATCACAGATATGGCTGTTTGGTGGACACACAAGTACCATGTGGTGTTTGAGAAGCTATCCAAGTACCCCTTGATTGATTTTAACAGAGATGGTGAAGTGCATTGCTTCAAGCATGCCATTGTCGGTCTTCATGCTTACATGGAGTTCACGATCGACTCCACAAAGGCGCCCCACAATTACTCCATGGTGGATTTTAACAGATTCATGCGCAGGACGTATTCGTTGCCTAGGGACACCGTGTCCGCACTTGGTGAGATCCCCAAGTCCAAACCGAGGTTGCTCATCATCTCAAGGCAGAGAACAAGAATGTTCCTCAACCTCCCGGAGATCATCAAAATGGCCGAGGAGTTGGGTTTCGAGGTTGTGGTTGAAGAAGCCAACGTGAGCTCCGACCTATCCCATTTCTCCAAGGTGGTCAACTCCGTCGACGTAATGATGGGTGTCCACGGTGCCGGGCTCACCAACTGCGTGTTCTTACCGGACAAGGCCGCCTTAATTCAGATCGTGCCATGGGGTGGCATAGAAGGCGTGTGCCGGATCGATTTCGGCGACCCGGCGGAGCAGATGGGTCTGCGGTACAAACAGTACAGCATCGCCGTGCACGAGAGCAGCCTCACCGACCAGTATCCGCTGGACCATGAGATCTTCAAGAACCCGCTCGCGTTCCACAAGGGGTTCGAGTTCATCAGGCAGACCTTCATGGATAAGCAGAACGTCAGGCTGGACTGCAACCGGTTCAGGCCTGTGCTGCTGGAGACCCTTGACCAACTAAACCAATAGAAGCTACTGAAATGCCGTCGTGCAGGCACTGTATTAGATGGTTCCCCATACATTTTTTTTTTTTCTGTTTCACCATTCTATTGTCTAGTAAATTTGTTCATCTGTCATTCTGAGCAAGAGACGGAATTATCTGTGTAGATTTGTATGACGCCACATGGATGAAGCTGGGACGTCCATGATTTGTCACCTATAGCGGCATGTTCATTGTCTGGAAATAGAGAAACAATACAATTTTGTTTTTTGTAAATTGCTGTACTCTTGCTGCTGCATTGAGGCATGGTGAATATCAGTGCATTATTCGTGGTGATCTGGTGGTACAGGTGCGTGACTGAGGAAGAATGTTCTGGCCCTCCTGAGTCCTGACACAGAGCACCAATGGGAGCGGAGTAAGTGGAGAGCACCATTTTTGTGCTGTGTGAATCATTCTGTTTTTTCTTTCACTTTTAGTTCGTGCGCACAAGAATAAAAGTTGGTGCGCAAGAGGAAGGCTTAAGGTTATCTACAAGTTTAGCTGACCGGGCCTTTTTGTTTTCTCTCCCTTTTTCTTATCCTAAACTCGAATTAGGAAATCAACGAAAAAAGATGAAACAAAAAGTGGCAAGCGAAGCTTCTAAAATGAAAACACAAGAACATGCTGAGTTTATCTTGGATTCGCATGCCGTGAGACTTCAACTTTGAAATTGTCGTGTCAACATTATGGAATTCACTTCGAAGAAAATACATCGCATACCACTCCGAAGAAAAAACATCATGTATAGTCCAGAGACTTTTCTTATTTTTGGAAAAGAAAAAAACATATATACCGTGGTTGACAAAGCTCACCTGTCATCTGTCAATCTCACAACGCCAGCATCAAGATCACCACGAGTAGAGGAGTACTACCAGTCTACCACTGAGCTAGTTTAATCACCCGTGTGAATCCAGACCCTCCAAACCAAGATCAGACGGTTGGGAGAAGCTCGAACAGTTCCACTTACAGCTAGTGTGGTGAGAGGATACGGCTTTGCGGCGCAGCAGCAGCACAGCTTGCAAAATCTGGCTGGAGCCTGGAGCCCATGACTCTCTGACCAAGCTGGGCCCTCAGCTCCAAGCCCATTTCCGCCGCCGCCGGCGACTATGCCCGTGGAGATCCCGTCCATCTCCACCGCCGCCGCCGTCGCCCATCTCCGGCGACCCATCCGCCGCATTTCTTATGTTACGGTCTCTCCCTCTGCTACTCGTCCACTCCGCGCTCTCCTCCAAGCCGACCCCATCTAGGCTCCTCTCCTCAGCCTCCGCCGCCGCCACCGCCACCACCACCGGCGGCACAGTTGCAAGACGCGTCGGGGCGCATGGGACCGTCTCCGCGGTACTGGAGATCGTGGGCCCCATCGAGCTCCTCTTCCCGTCCTCCGAGGCGCGCCTCTACGTGCGCCTCCTGCGGCACTGCGCGCTCGACGCGCTCGCTGCCGGCGCCGGCGCCGTCCACGGGCACGTCCTCAAGCGCGGCTTCGCCCCCGACACGCTCGTGTCCAACGTCCTCATGGACACCTACGCCAAGGGCGGCTCACTGGCGGCCTGCCGCCGCCTGTTCGACGAAATGCCGCACAGGGACGTCGCGTCGTGGTGCACCGTCATCTCCGCGCACGCCAGCAGGGGCCTCTGGATTGAGGCCATTGGGATGTTCAAGGGGCTGCTATCCTCTGAGGTGAAGCCAAACCGGTTTGTCATATCGTCAGTGCTCAACACATGTTCCAGGTCCGGCGTGCTGGAGCTGGGGCTCATGGTACATGGACTTGTGATCAAGTCTGGGTTAGGTGTTGATAGGTTCGTGGAAGTCGGATTCGTGGACATGTATGCGAAATGTGGCAATGTGGGCTGTTCTCTTAGGTTCTTCAATGAAATTCCGGTGAAGAGCTCGGTTGCTTGGAATGCAATGATTTCAGGTTTTATCGAGAATGGCTGTGCCATGGAGGCTGCTGAGCTCTGCAGGGATATGCATAGAGTTGGCGTTGCAATGGATGTGGTGTCACTGAGGTTAGCTGCTGGGGTTGCTGCTACTCTGGGAATGTTTGAGCTTTGCAGGAACGTTCATGTGCATGCACTTAAAGTGGGGTTGGCAAGAGATTGTTTTGTTGTGTCTGAGCTGGTCAAGTCAGCTGGGAGGGTAGGTGATACTCAGTACATTAGAGAGCTTGTTTCTGCAGTTAGAAGGCGTGATGCGTCTTTGTATGCTTTGGCTATAGCAGGCTATCACTCAAACGGTTGTCACGATGAAGCAGTGAAACTTGCAGGACATCTTCTTTCTTCGGGTCTCAGTTTAAGGGAAGGCGATGTGGTCACTGTGCTAGATGTTTGTCATATCAAAGAGGAAGTTCAACAGGTACATGCTTATACTTTGAAATCTGGAAGCTTCTCCTATATTAATGTGTGCAATGCTCTTATATCGGTATACTCTGAACTTGGATCGCTGATGCACGCTGAAGCAATCTTTAAAACTGCACATTCACGAGATGTTGTATCGTGGACATCAGTCATGGCAGGCTGTGTCAAGAACCTCCAATTTGAAAAAGCATTTGGTTATTTTGAAGGGCTAAGAAACTCTGGAGCACCATTAGATCAGCACAGTATTGCTACTATCATCAATATATGCACAGGACTTCAGGACATGGATACGGGACAGCAGGTTCACGCTCTCTCTCTTAAAGTTGGGCTATTGGTTGTTGACTTCATTAGCGCATCCCTAGTGAACATGTATGCAAAATGCCATCACATGGAGTGTGCTGCTGAGTTGTTCTCCCACACATTGTTTCCAAGAAATCTAGTTGTAACTAATGCGATGCTGTCCGGGTATTGCTGGAATTTCCTACCAGAGAAAGCCCTTCTGCTCTTTTACAGTGAATATCATTCTGGTATGCGTCCTGATCATTTCACTTGCTCAACTGTTCTACGTGCATGTGCCGATGTAGGTGCAAAGGAGGCTGGTGAACAGCTTCATGGCTATCTTATAAAGATTGGTTCCGAATACATGGATGTGATTGTTGGAAATGCTATCATAGACCTTTATGTCAAGTGTGGATGCATTGCTAGTGCTTGTAGATTTTTCCATAGCATGAGAAGCTGGAGCATGAATTCATATGCAATGTTAATGTTGGGTTATATTCAGAACAGATGTAGTGATGAAGCTCTTCAACTTTTCTCCGAAATGCAGCACAGTGGCTTGCGTCCAAACCGTGTTACATTTGCAAGAATTTTACGGGGATGTGCTGACCTTTGCGCCATTGATTTGGGAAGACAACTGCATGCTTCCATTATAAAAACGGGTTTGATTTCTGATGTATATGTTGCAAATGCACTTGTAGGAATGTACAAAAGATCTGACAGTTTGATGGAACCAATGAGAGGCTCTCGTGAAGTTTCTGCAGGAAATGATCCAAAACTGAATATTGCAGATAACAGCTACTCAGAACAAAGGGATGGACATAGCAATCTTGAAGAAATTGGACTGTTTACACTGGAAGAAGAGAAAGATCATGAAGCTTCTGCTCATGCGCGGAAGATTTCTGTTGGTGCTGCTTCTCAATTCTATGAAACTTCACTTTCCATCGATTTGCTTGGACATGAACTTACGATCAACAGTATTACATGGAATGCGCGGGATGATAAGTGCAGTAAAAGCAATGTTTTCCTAGATACAGGATATCAGGGAAACAGAGGCGGATCTCTTAAGCTGTTTAACTTCTCACAGGCGGACAACACTGGATCTGACCAATTCGTCCTAGTTGTCTTCATTGATAATAGCCTTTTGAAGATAAAGGATACAAGATTTGTTAATGTGGAATTAATGAGAAGATCTGGTACTGCACCAGCACTTGGCATTCCTCCCTGAAAATTTATTGTGCAGTATAAACACTATATACTGGCCCTGTTATTTCTCATGCAGCGAGGCTGAATCATCATGGTGACATGTCAGAAAGGCATGGAAGGAAACCAAACTCTGAGTTGGATTCAGAGTTCATGCATCGTTGAACTCCTCAAAGCCACATCACACCTATGAACTTCCCATGATCTACACCCCAGGACCATGAAAACTAAATATCTATTTGCATTTCATGGGAGATGTTACAGCAAGTTTGAGCAAACCAAATGCTGCTTTGAAGTTCTTCAACGGTTGTGGTTCAGTTGCATGGAAGAATAGATTAAGAACGTTAAACAGGTTAGCACAGAATAGATAGCTAGTATTTTACCCTTTTTAGTTGGTAATTGTTCCAACCTTTCAGTTATGGTGAACAACTCATGATTTTCAGGCATTTTGTTTCATGCAGGGGATGCCACCTCGCCTCAAGCACTTCCGAGAGAGGAGGGAGTAGACTCGGAAAAATAAGCTTGAGCTTTGATCTTTCTGTGAGTTACCAAACTTTGGCGATGCTTAGGCAGACACTCTTACTAATACCTCTTTGCTTGCTTGAGCATTGATCATTGCTGTGAATTAACAAACATCGTGGTGCTTAGGCATACGCCTTTACTGATACATCTTTACTTGCTTGAGCTTTGTTGCTGTGACTTAGGCATATGCTTTTACTAGTATCTCCTTGCTGCTACATTGTCTTGTATTGTACGCATAAATGAAATACTTTTAGTTGACCAACAGTAATTCCAGTACCTTTGAGGAGTGCAAATCAGAAAAATAAATTGCAATCCCTCAAGCAGCTATACTCTGTATCGTCTCCTAATCTCATACAGTTCATTCAACTTCATCTGTATGATTGTGAGATTAACAAAATCTTTTAACCCAACCAATATTGCACCGAAGAATGTGCTTTATTTATATTTTTGCCATCGAACATGACAAATTGTGGTTTACTCTTTGAGATAAGACTTGTGTAGATGAGATGTTTTCCTTTAAAATGAAAGGAGAACATGCAGTTTTGACTGGCATTACTGAATTCAATGTAAGACGTAGTATCTATGGAGTTATGATTCAACTTGTTCTTAAGCAAAATATGTTTTCCTTGTTGAGAATTCCTCTGGGCAGGCCATTACAAAAAAAATCTCCTGGCTATGCTGTGCGTTCTAAGGCTACATCAAGTCAACACTATATAATTGCATGGCTGGTCAATCTATTGCTAGCTCAGCTTATTTTTTATTCATTTTGACAGCATCAGACTTGCATGAGAAGAATGGTACTTCATCAGACTTAGCGAAATACAGAAAGTTGCATATTTCTGTTGTGACTACTACTAAGCACCATCTGCTTAGCAATGTTCTATGTGACTGAGACTGTAAGTTTGATGTGCTCTGCTGATTTCCTTCTCTGTTTTTTCACACTCCTACAATAGTATTTCTTTACTAAATTTTCTCTTGTTTGAAAAGTTCATTTTCCTGCTGATGTACCAGCAGTGCTATAGCATGTTTATCTTACTATATAGTGTAGTGGGCTAGTGGCCATAAGCATAATATGTAATTGGAATGTGTATTTCCGTATCCAGGTCTGATTAGGTGTCCTTGATACCTAGAGTTCTTTAGACAAAACATTTACATCGCTGCAGTATAAAATGCTACTAGTTCCATTGCTCATATGGTAATGTGCATTTGAATTCCTCGTCCAAATTCAGCCGTATTTTGTATATTGATTTCCCAACCAGAGGATCATATTTATGCCGATACCTTTTGCTTATTCATCAGGGCCTGCAAGAAGATAACCAAAGGCAAGTATTGCCATCCAGTGTAACAGCACTCTTGTTCTGTTCTCTGTGTCTGAAGCAATCACTATCAAAGTTTCCCACCCTTATATCTCTAACTGTCACGCACCTTATTTTTTGGTTGGTGCTATACTGGAATATACTAGTACTGACTTGAGGCTGTTAGAAATTGCGTGTGCCCTCTGTGTAGAGCATGAGTTGGTGATACAGTGAGACCAGTATGCTGTACCAGTTTTCCTGTTCAGCCATAAGAAATGCTTCAGTAACTGATTTTGAGGAACAATGTGAGGTGAGCCTTCTTTCCCACTTGAACTTAGTTCACATCTTGTGAATTTTTCTGTAGTGCTTGTTTTCTTGACTTTTTTTTTTTGGAAAACTGTAGGGGTATTAGAGAGGGGAATATACAAGGAGAAAAAAACAGCTCTATCTGGGTTCATCCTATAAGGGAGGAGTCATTCCTTCTTGAAAAGCTGAAACCAGGAGCTTGTTTGCCTGACATCATTCTTCTGAAGCCAATCAATCCCTAACAGATATTCGTCAAAGCGTGATCATCAACATCAGAAATCAAGTGGCTCTGTGATGACATGGTGGCGCTGCTCCAATCTGGAATGTTCATCGATGTGATACCAAAAAATGAAGATGACTGGGATAACTTCCATAGCATCCTAACCACATGAAGGCGCTGTGTGATCTGTACAACGTTATACAGGAGCAACTAGTACTGTTCTCATGTCACCGCAATTTTGTTTGATTTTGCATGTGAGGGTATTGAACATGACATGATGAAGGCGCATAGGGAATCAGTGTTTCTTTTCTGTCAGGAAATACACCATTTCCACCCTTGTTTTTAGTCTGACGAAACCAACTGTTCTCTGAATATTTTTGTAAGGATGTTTCAGCACACGTATTCGAGTCTCTTTGGACTAACACCATATGAAATTGGTTTCCCAAACCTTAATCTTTGTGAGATAAAAGCGTGTAGCCATTGGCACTAGATGATCACCACCCCTTGTTAAGAAGATTCCTGTAGATCTCAAAATGGTCTTTCATAGCTTACAAGTAACGTACTGTCTACAAGGCATATTTAGCATGAAATTTGCCGTACGATTGATGTCCTATCCAATCTTATATGTCAGGAATTAATTTATTCCCACTTTCACCCTCGATAAGAAGTTTTGCTCCCAATTATGCCATTTTGATCCGATTAAATATCTTGCTTGTTTTGGTCCATGTTCCATCATGTGGTACACACGACATCATGTTCAATTGCTTCCAGCAAAACACCAGGTCTACCATTGTATTTTCTTCCATCCTTTCAAACCAGATGGAGCTAGAAGGTACTAACTAACTATTGTCTGAATATTTTCGTCAGAATAGTTTACAGTTCATCAAATTTCATATTAGCGAGATAAATACACAGCGAAAAGAGCAGATAAAACCACCAGGTCTACTACCAGAAAACCACCAGGTCTACTACCCTAGTATTTTCTTCCATCCTTTCAAAACAGATGGAGCTAGTAGGTACTAACTATTGTCTGAATATTTTTGTCTTCATCATATTTCGTATTAGTGAGATAAACACACAGCGAAATGAACAGACAAAAGCCATGATAGGGCGATGGGTGCCAATGGATGTCAACAAGAACCATAAACTTCACCGCAAAATATACGAATCTATCTATATATTTAAAGACGGACGAAATCGCGGCCTCACAGCGATCGGCTACTGTTCCGGCTACAGTACGTACTGTAGCATGCTACAGTACGGCAGCGCTCCGATCCGAGCCGTCGTCAGGCGATCCGACGGCCCGCAAGACACGTTCGTCACGCTTTTGCAGAAACGCCCCTCAAAATATCCAGACTCTCGCGATCCATGACTTTACGAGGAGAAGTACTTATTTGCAAATCGTAAAAACATCAGGGGCCCCGCCGCAAAACCCGCGCAGAACTCACCTTTCTCCTCTCTCTTTCCTCACGCGCGGGCGGAGCTGCCGCCGCCGACGCCGCGCCATCCCGCCGCTGCGCGCCCTCCCGAGCAAATTGAAACCCACCCGCGGGACGGCTTCGGCCCCCTCTACATCCTCGCCGAAATTCGCGAGCTGAGAAGCTCGGACACGCCCGCGCCGTCGTCTTTTTCGCCGTATTCCTTCGCCGCCGCAGCGCTTCGATTCGCCGCCTACAGACATCGCCTTGCCCAGCGCCGCCACAGTTCGGTTCCCCGCGATGCGCCGCGTCGAACGCGCTAAGCCGCGCCACCGCTCTCGCTCTCAAACGACGGCGCCATCGTCGACATCGCCACCCGAGGAAGCCGAAGACGGTGGCCATTGATGATGCCATCAGGTGACGCCATCACGGACCCCATCTGTCAGACCTACAGCAACCTACTTTTTCTGCCTGTTTTTGCCGGTCAGAGTACCTTCTTTCGCCTTTTTCGTTCCCTATTTTTGCCGATCAGAGTACCTTCTTTCGCTTTTTTAGTTCCCTATTTTTTACCAGTTCTACTACTTCCTCTGCTTCATTACCTAGACAATTTTTCCGCAACGGCAATTTTTCCGTAGTTTACTTAATCCCTTCGATCTTCATGACAGCAATGCAAGCTGGTTTGGTCAAAGGTTTGTCCCCTCGAGGACGATGGAAAGTAATTGTGCGTCTCACACGAATCTGGGAAAACAAAAACAAGGAGAAGAAAATGTATGAACTTGGGCTTCTCTTCATCGACCAGCAAGTAAGAAATACAAATTGTTGCAGCAAAGCATTTTTTTTTGTTCATGCCTCTAGGAATTCGTCCACCGACACTGTCCACTTACCAACTTAGAAACAATTAATTATATACCGATAAACACTCCTGGTCAGATCATTTCTCATGCTATGTGTCTACATACTTCCTGCTATTTTATACCTGTATTAAGCTGCTGTGCCAACAATTCATCTACAAAAAAAAATCCAACAAGACACAAAGCTATTTTTAAACATCTGTTACAACTATCTTAAAAAATAGAAATAAAGTTGCATTCTCTTCAGACATTTGCAGCCTATTCCGCTTATAAATTTAAAATACAATGTACATTTAATTACATGGCAAACACCCCCACCATTCTAAGCTAAGGTTTCATTCGATTTCATTACGTATTGTCTCAGATTGGGAAGTACACATTGCAACAAAAAAAGGAATGTACACATGCATGCATGCAATTTTAATGGCTATATAAATGCTGATCCATAATGTAGTATCGAAAATGATGATCACTTTTCATTCCAGGGAAATATCTCTACTAATATAAAAAGAGAGAGAGGGGGGTATGATCCAAGCGATCTGGGCCCTTCAAGCACGATCCAATGACCCACAACCTCCCAATGATGAGCACCTCATCATTTTCACTCCCACGCCCGGAAAAAAAAAACGACCCGCACCCGAGCAGAGACGCGAGTCCTTTTCCCCATCTATCCCCTTCTCCTGCCGTCCTTCTCCCCGTCGATCTCCCTGATGCGCCTCCCCGTCGATCTCCCCGGTGAGGCCCGCCGCACCGCTGCTCACTCTCATGCTGCTCCTGCGCCGCCTCTTGCTTCACCGCCGCGCCGTCGACCGAATCCCCCCGACACCGCCTCATCTGGCAACCGCCGGTCAGCCCGTCGTGGGTCATGGCAACCGCCGGTCAGCTCCCGTTCCCCTCAAAGCAACCGGCGAGATCTTTGATGATCACGAGATCCTAGGGACGCGGAAGAAGGTCCACTTCGTCCTCGACTGGCCGCCGGCGGCAAGCTCTTCTCCCTGGTCGACTCCTCCGGCCGGATGACGGAGGACCTCGCGAGGCACTACTTCCACCTCTGCGACCTAATCGCCTGCTGCTGCACGGCACCTCGCATGTGTCTGCTCCACGCACTAGAGACCTACCGATAATTGATGCAGTAGGGGTTGGTGAGTATGGGCATTGAGAAGGATCAGCTTATTATTTTTGAGGGAGATTGTTGGTTGAACTCTGATTTTCTTCGTTCCTTACTTTATGACTCATTTTTGATATTTTTATTCAGAACTGAATGATTAGTGAGAACCTGTAAGTCTATTGCTGTCACTGAAATTATCGAAAAAATCTCCAGTTTTGTTTTTCACATGTTTATCACATTGTACACAAGTATACTTGAGACTTGACAGTTTTCAGTAAGAAGAGCATTTGTAAATCCAGTCTAAATCTGAAGCTTGCTCAATCTATTTAAATAACTCTTTGTAATTTGTGAGAAGTTGAAGAATGTATTTTTCCACACTGGGTGCAATGCAAGGAGATTGTTACGCAGATCCTTATTATAGAATCATCCAAATTATACAATAATTTATTCCTCTTTTTTATTGAAGCATTTGCAATGCTCTGTAATAAAGCCCGTACTCTTATTTCCATGCCAACATTGATTTTGTTAGTTGTTTATAGACAACATGTTTTGTGTAGGAAGACGCATCCTTACATATAGGACATTGAACGTTCTTCAGTACCTTATTTCTTACGGTTATGGATTTTTTGGTTGCTACCTTAGCTTGTCTTTTTCTTTTCATTTATCTCCTGGCATTTTATTTCTTTCAGGTGAGGATTGATAGGATCAGTGCGAGGATGTGGATGCTGCATGCCCTGGTTGTGAAAAGATCTATGTTTAGCTGTGGTTGATGTTTATTTGTGATAAAAACCATTCAGATTCAGGTGAGGAAGATTCTCAACGATGTGTCGGTAGAAAAGCTATGACGGTGTGTTGTAATGTCTACGAGCAGTTCCATGCCCTTATATGTATAACAAGAACATGTGAAATTGCAAATACGAGATCATGTACATGCTCTATGAAACTATCTTAGACTTGAGAAATAAGGAGGCAAATTGCAAACAACAAAATAGTATACAGAATCACATACATTTTAAACCTGCAAGTTCTTGAGAAATATATTCTTGCGGTATATTTCATATTCATACTCCCCAATGAATAATTAAACTCAGCTGAGCTTTTATCTTTGCCCATCTTTCAGGCTATTAGCATATTTTGCATTTCAGGTTAGAAATGTTTTTTGTTTAATGTAATCTTAAGGAGCTCAAGCTATGTCAATAAGAGGATGATCTGTAGCTTCCACAAACTTAATTGTATTGTGTACATGAAAGCTTCATGTTGGATATAGGCATATAGGAGAATACTTGCCAAAAGGTAGCAATTCTGGGTGCATAAACAAGTGAAGCTATTAAACTTCTAAAGCTTCCATTGTGGCATTTAATATCTAGGAGAGTAGTTTGTATCCCCTTAAAATGTATGAATGGTCATTTGCCTAATTTTACATCTAATCGGCACGACATACATCCAGGTATACTCTGAAGGGAATCACTTCGTAATTCCATGGTTTGAAAGGCCAGCCATTTATGACGCCCGTCCTTGCCCCAGTCTTATTGACTGTACTTCTGCAAGCAAGGATTCCCATATGGTAAATATAATTAGTTCCTACATTGTATTTTTTATGGATTTTGTATTTTTTTTGTCTAAACATTGTGTAATTTCCATACTCTGTCATCCCCTCAGATCAATCGAGCGGGAGCACCGCATGGAAAAAGGATCGCCTCTGCGGAAGCTGCTGGAGGTGGCGAGCTTGGTGACACAATGCAGCTCCACAAGGGCCGATCATTTCCCCCTTTTATGATTTATGTGTATGTTATGTAGGAAGTCAGATGTTCATTCATTAATCAAACATGATATTAACAAAGGAAACCATTAAATCAAATTGCATGCAAATTTTGATAAGGGAGGTTGTAATAAGCCCCTGAAGTGCTTGTCATCAAGACCCCAACTTTTGTAATGCAGACTACACCTCTTTTCTGGAGTGTGACATTCAGATATCTAAAACTGAAAGTTGGCGTGACCAAGCAACAACCTAACATGATATAGATGATTATGCATCAGGTATTCATGTCTATAACGTGATGTTGCTTTTCCAGCTTGTGGGTGCCTATTCTTCCAACAATTTTTATATCAACCTCTGACTCTTCTTGTTTCAGTTTTTCTGCTGGATTCATTAGTCATGCCAAGATATTTCGTCCAATTGTGCAGGTCCAACTATGTGATGCATTGCAAGTAAACTTGCTTCAAAAGAAGTGCATTGGTGATGGGTCATAGGAACGTCAAAGGTATGCACGCCTATTTACTTACATTTTCAGTTTTGAGATAGAGAATCAGCATCAGAACACCACCCTTTCCTGACAAAAGCAGTATCTTTTGTTTCAGAGTAGCCATCCACTCAGCAATAGCAACAGATCCCGTTGTTACATTGCTGCACAGCTAACCATTTATTTTATTTTGCATGTGCAAACACTATTTGTGGTTGTTTGAACTCACAAAAATTCGTTCTTGGACAGAGCTTCCTTTGGTACTTTGCAATGCTATAAAATATAAATGAAAATCTTAGTTGAACATTTTTTCAAGACTGATATAGCGCAATTGTTTTAAGACCAAGTAATATTCTCAGCTTCTTGTCTCATAAACTTTTTTGATGTGGAGATATGTGAGATAAGAAGCCATTCTATTTCCAATGGAATTTGCAGCAGTACTACATTTTATTACTACTATGGAAATAGACTTAAGTGCACTGATAGTCCAAGCTGAAAAATTCAGCCTCCTCTAGCCTTAGTCTCTGTATAAAAACCCAAATCAACCCTGTCAATTGATAGTTTCAATAGAAGAAATTGTATGAAGCGGTAGAAATGCAAAATAACTGCTTGCAGATTCAATTGAAACAATAGTAAAATTCGCTTGATTTGATAATGTTCTTGACATTAACACTGTTGTTCTGCTAGATGGGCTGGTGCTAAACAAATATTAAACAAGGAAATTAATGATTGGAAAGAAAAGGAAAGGGAGCCCTTTTCAGAAATAAAGATATGATACTGAAAAAACGGCATCAATGCCATGAACATAACTGGCTGCTCTTCACAATGGTGAACACACTAACTGATACCCCCCGAGCAGATTGCATGGTATATCCATTTAGGTTTTCAAATATTATATGTCCAATTTGTTAACCCATCCATCAAGTTGAGCTGATCATGACGTCTATTGTTGGACATGTACAATATTTTGTAACCCCACAAACGGCTATAGGACAATTCGTACTCACTCAACTGCAATACATACCCACTGCAGAAGGTTGTTTTTCCAACCAACATACTGGTTGCAACTTGTTATAAGAGATTCTTATGTTGACTCTGCAATCTTCTTGTAGGCATGATGTTTCAAGAATCAAAGATCTCACATTTATACGGAGACATCTCTTGTATCAATTATTCTGATTGCCAACATAGAAATTATGTGTATTTTGGGTTGTGGCTTCTGTATCTTTTTGGCCACATCAGAGCAAGTTCAAGAAACTTTTTTTTTGTTGCCATGTTGTGTATGGTGATGTCCTCGATCGAAATATTATGGTCAACCTTTGCTACAGATGTTTTGTGTTAGAGTAAGCTAAGCAATACACTTATCGCCATCTATGAGTTTTAGGGTACAGAAACAGAAGAACATGGGCAGCAGGGCAACGGAAGATATTTGTTTCTATGAGATCACCAAAATGCTGAACTAAAGCTATAAAGAAGATTGCTTTCTTCTTGCATGCGTGACTTTGACATTTTTGATTAATGGTGGTACATTCATGTTGATATATCATGCATGTCTATTCGATATTTTGCTTTATATGTATAAAGAGCAGTGCATAAGAGAATATTTGACCAATGGGCATTGTTTTGGGTCAGGTAGAAATACAAATTTTTAAGTTACTGGTCATGCTTTTGTGCTTTTGATATTATAATGTTTTTTGGGGGTATTTGCATCTTGATTTTTTACTCAGGATGGTGCATCCAATTTTTATACCACAAGTGAAATAATAATGGTTGTATATTGAACCCTTGGTTCAAATAGTTATCCTATAGAGTTTTCTTAAATTAAACTTGTGGCTTACTTGCATAGAAGATTGAATGTTGCGTGGCTTCTTTAGGCCCAAAATTTGGCCTTTCAAGCTCAAACTATGTAGATGAAAAAAACTATAGAAAGTGCGACCTGGCAAAAACCAAAGACATTATACTCACTACAAAATTCTTTTATTCCATTCGATAAATAAATCTCAAGATTATACGTGCATTGCACGTGCACGATTACTAGTGATAGAAGGGTGCTTACCAGAAAATAACATACGACGGTTTGACGACAAGTTAAAGGAGGGCTTGCTATACGAAATTGAATCATTCATAGTTGTTGCTGCACGCAATAACTACAGAGTCACAGACCATACCTTCAGGATCAAAATTGGCCAACAAACAAAGATAACATAAATTGATCCACCACTTGAAGACTTTCCTTACTATGCACATAATGCAAAGCCATTTGAAGTTCTTGAAAAACGTATCAAAAAAACTGATACTTTATCAGGTGCAGCACCATTTTCTACACCTTCATTCCGTAAATATATTCCACATATATATTTACCTCAGTCTAACTGCAGATGTCATCGGAATAGCATACAAAGTCACTGAAATTCTTGCATCCAAGACAGGCCATGATTCAAGGAGGCAAATCTACATAAAAAATGACAGGTGCGTTCCACATTACAACTACTATGAGTTAAGTGTATTAGCCCTTTTGTTACATTACTAATCATGTTACTACCACACCAAAACTCATTCAATCTTAAATGTAAAAGTGGTAGGACTGCTGTTGTTACATTATGGGGAGAATTAGCTGAGAGCTTTAATACGCAATCCTTATATGAAGCTTCCATAGACAAAAATGTACCAGTGCTGTTTATGGGAATGGTGGTTGACTATTTCTCAGGTAACTAATTTTTTATTACTTGATTGCTTTCTACTCATGAATGTACCGATTTTCACTACATAACCTATGCAATAATATTCAATCATAGGAATGTTAGCTTTCAAGAGTACTCACTTAACTCGATGGCATCTTGATCCACCAATTCCTGAGGCACAATCTCTCCATGAAAGGTTTGTCATTCACTTCTTGCATGATATATATTCTAAAAAATTAACTGATTGCCATACTAATACATGTTATCTAATTTGTATCAGCTTCCAGCATGACCATACCGTTATTGAATGGGAAGGCAGTGAACCCATTGAAGCAGCCATAACTGAAACAACTCTCTCTGAACTAGCAAACCAAGATTTGGACGACATAGTGGTATACATATTTTTTTCAC
Organism: Puccinellia tenuiflora; assembly: GCA_012064385.1. Lineage (NCBI taxonomy): Eukaryota > Viridiplantae > Streptophyta > Magnoliopsida > Poales > Poaceae > Puccinellia > Puccinellia tenuiflora. The sequence goes on along the minus strand of QRDG01000478.1, from coordinate 56,813 downwards.
TATCAATTCAGATGCGCTTCATCCAATTCCATAATGTCCTGCTATTATTAACTTACAAACTTCTTCTCTTCACATGGCAAAAGCTTCAAGCTGAAAATACGAGTCACTCAGATAAACAATCCTACAGACTGGTGGTTCTATGCCTGTACAACATGTTACAAGAAAATGATGCCAACAGGCGCTATCCGTAGATGTCCTGTTTGTAAAGGTACTATTGACAAAGAAAGGTGCAAACTTATGCCCTGCAAACATACACAGAACTGAATACCAGCTATGAACAAACTCCTTACACAATCTCTGTACTCACAGGTACAAAATTTCACTTAGAGCTGAAGACATTCATCCGACAAACAAAGACAAGGAAATCATCAGTGACTTCATGTTCTTTGGCAACCAAGGTCAAGCTCTCACTGGTCATGACGAATCTTTGCTGGTTTCACAAGTTAGAGGTCGCCATGATTACACTCCTCCTACCATTACTGATATCGTTGGCAAGACATACGACATCACAGCCGAATTAAACCAAGATACCTATGACAAAGAACCTGGGCATATGATTTTAAAAGTATCAAAGGCTGAAGCATTAGCCCTTCCATTACCAGCAAAGCAAATTTCACCCAAGCCAAGCTCGCCTACACTAGCAAGCAACGATCTAGCAGCAACACCCGTCAGAGACATATTAAACTCGCCCTCCATCCATGCAGAAAAGGTACGCAATGCTAAACACTATTTTATCTCGCAGAATACTAACAAATCACTTCAAAAATATGCTTGATATACCCTTATTAGGAAGCGGCTTTAACCACGGATGCAAAAAAGAGAAAGGATTCACCAGCGACACCTGAAACATCCACAAAAAGGTTTGCTTTCAAGCTGCTCATCCAAACAGGTTCTAATATTTGCAAAATGATCACCTTCTTATTTTTCCCTACCCACAGGACAAACAACACTGCCAAAGAATCAGCTAGAGCTTTATTTCCAACAAATTAGCAAAGCAACAAACATGCCCTCAAAAGGTACCGCTACATAATCTATTTCATAAGCACCCAATATGTACATTCCTAAGAAAAAAGGACACAGCTTATGCTTCTCACTCATTACAGCGAAATAAAATGGCATGTGCAAACAATCTATGGAGTTGGAGGCACAGACTACAAAGCCGCTTCCCCAGCGAATGGATAGCTTACGTTTTTCTAACGAACTTTGTTGTCATGTAAGGCACTACCGTGCCAAAAAACTCTTATGCATGTAAAATTAGACGATCGAACTAGCCTATGTATCTCTTCCTCTATTTACGCTTATATAAATAACTCGCCTACCGACTGCCTTCTTGACTCTATGTGTCCCTGCCGTTATCAAAGTTCATCAAATGCATACCAACTATTGCACTCTCAATGTACAGCTACATGTTTAAAGCAACTCATGTCTATCCAGTATAGCAACACTTAAAACAATCACAATGGACCATCAGGTCACAGTAGCAGCACTGCTACATAATTTTCTCAAAATAAAAACATGTTCAAACATTTCAATTTAGCTAACATTTTGCCGAACAAAAAAAATGTACAAAGAAATCACCAAGGGCATGGCGTGACGCCACGCCAAATTCAACTAGTAAAGAATCATAAACTTCACCGCTGTTCGACGCTCATAGTCAAGACTCAAGAACCAAAAATTCCTCCAGCTCTCACCTGGCTTGTCATCCAACAGTAGATCAAGTCATGATTTACAAGTTCAAACCAAGAACTTAAGAACTCTCACGGGTTATCTCTCACATCTAGCCCGTGTAGACGAGACACGAAGAAAGCCAACCAATCCATCTCTGGGCACTGTCGTCCATAAACCGAGCCTCCGAAACCGCTCCTTCACCTCATCCATCGCTCTGGCACCTCGGAGATCGACGACTTACACGCACTTGGCGGTGTCCACGACGAGCAACGTGCGACTCCTCTCACCGGCGCACAGGCACATCACCTGACGGCTCGGCTCTGCTCATGCACGGGCGGGTATAGCTAGGTCACGTTCATGTGCAGCCAGTCTACAACTTCACCATCATCAACATCTCCAAGCGTCTAGAGGGGTGTTTGTTTGGGCTTTGGCTTTGACTTTTGGCCAAGCCAAAAAGCAGCTAAATAGGTGTTTTTTGGCTTTTGAGTTTTGGAAGCCAAAAGAATTATGCTTTTGGCTTTCAAAACTCAAAAGCCAAAGCCAAAGACCAAACAAACACCCCCTGGGTCTCTAGCCGGAGGCACCAGGAGAAAAAACGCCAGCGTCCCGTACGTCGATGGTGACGGTGAGCAACAGCTTGTCCTCAGAGTCGTCGTGGTCTTGCGGAACCGACGATCTGTCAAGAAGCCATGGTCGCTGTCGACAGACACGTCGAGGGTGTAGAAGTCCTCCGCGCGCCCCTGACTAGCCAGCTCGCCATTCCCTGGCATACAACGTCGGCGCCGTCGGTGACTTGGAGCCTCGGGTTTAGGGGTGGACTAACGAGCTACTCGGCTCGTTAAGGCTCGGCTCGTTAAGACTCGTGATCATTAAGCCTCGAATCGTTAAGCTCATTAAGGATAACGAGCTAAATATAAAGCTTGGCTCTGTTCGTTATATGTTCGCGAGCGCTCGCGAGCTGCTCGTTAAAGAAAATACACCAGAAATCAAGATGGATCATGCCTCCATGCATAGGTCTAGACATTCACAAGTAGGAATACATATACGCATGAAGCTAATTCAGCAAGCCAACTAGTAATCATCTGGAGCAAAGAAAGAGCTAGCAAGCACAGGGAATAAGGACTACAGACGCAGCCTTGTGGCATGCTGCTAACGAGCTTAACGAGTAGCTCGTGAAGCTTGCGAGCTCGATTGTTTAGCTCGTTAGTGTTAACGAGCAAAAATTGCTGCTCAGCTCGGTTCGTTAAGATAACGAGCCGAGCTCAAACGAGTCGAGCAGCCGAGCGTTCATTAAGCTTGCCGAGCATCGAGCTTTATGTCCAGCCCTACTCGGGTTGCTGAAGCACTTCGTGGGCGGCGTGCTCTATCTGTACTGGGCCGACTAGAACGTAGTAGTCTTGTGAAGCGTGGTCGAAGACGATCACTAGCACTTTGGAGAAGGCCCCGGAGTGGCTTGGCGATGGCGATGATGGTCCTCCGTGCGGGCAAGAATCGATGAATCTCGTCATTGAAAGGGAGGCGCTCCCTGACTAGTTGGCAAAGGAATACTCTGGTCTTGAGGGGGCCGAAGATCCTCCAAAGATCACTGAAGTGCTTTCTCGGGTCCCGCACAACATGCGATAGAGAAATTCACCGTGAATTTTCTCTCCATAAAAAGTATTTCTCCCATGTCATGCCATTCTGATCCGATTAAATGTCTTGTTTTGGTCAACGCTTCATCATGTGGTCTTAGTCTTGTCTTTTCTTTCATCCTTTCAAACTAGATGGAGCTAGTTCGGTATTAACTATTCTCTGAGTGCTCTTGTCAGAACAGTTCAACAGTTCATCATATATATTTCATATTAGTGAGATATAAAAGCACAGCAAAAAAAAAAAAACGGGCGATGGGTGCCAATGGATGTAAACAAGAATCATAAACTTCACAAAGAATCAAATAAAGAAGAATCATAGACTATGCACTCAACTCAACTATTCGTCCCTCATAGTCATCAAGAACGTAAGGCCCTGTTTGGATACGGAGTTTTAGCCGAACTGGTTTCCACTAAACTCGTTTGAGACCCTAACCGCACAAAACTATGTTTGCTTGGCCTAACTAATTTGAGGATAAGTAGAACTTGATTTTCGTAAAACCGTAAAAACAAGTTTTGGGAAAAACGACTATTAGAGGTTTTTCCGTAAACCAGTTTAGGATATCCTTATTCTTAACACCGTCGCCAACCCATCTCCATCGTGATTCGTCCAGCCCTCGATGACTTCCGTCCGGGTTGGCTCTGACAATCCCTACTTGGAGCTAGCTCGCCTCCCACCACTCGGCAGCGTCCGGCAAGACGAATCCTATCGGGGAGTAAAGGGACAAGCTGCGGCGGTCAGAAGAGGAGGCGGACGCATGGCGGAGGACCTATCTAGTACGCGGAAATATCAGGAGTGGCCTACGCCGCCTGTGCATTGATCGTCACCACTAGCAGGCTCCGCCCCATCTCGGCGGCCAGCCAGCAAGCGAGTGCTGCTTTCAGCTCTTTTCAGTTCCATGAAGATTGATGATATACCTTTATTCGTGAACTGGTTTATTAGGTATTGTTCTCGTCGTGACCCAATCACCATGCCGGCCGGCCGGCCGGCACCCAGCGTGTGGCCGCGAATCGGTTGTTTCTTTAACGGCAAAGACCATTGCATCACCGGTGACTGCGGCAACGCCTGGCATACACCGTCCAGCAAGCCCTTGTTCGTCCATGTTCATGTCTTGCACATCGGTACTCATATGTGTGTTTTGTGTCTCGAGTCACAACCAAACATGGTTTTTGTTAAACGCACGAAAAACTACTTAAAACTGGTTTTGCTAAAAATCCTCCTTAAACTCATTTTCTCAAAACTAACTCTAAATTTACCTAATCCAAACAACCACTAAAAGTCCTATGGCTCTCACCAGACCTGGCCGCTTGTCACAGTACAGTAGATCAAGTCATGATTTACACGTTCAAACTAAGAATTCTGGAATTCTCAAGGGTTATCTCTCACCTTTAGCCCGTGTCCCCCTCCAAACGAGACAAGAAGAAATCCAGCCAGTCCATCTCAACGGGCACGGCAGTCCGTAAGCGGAGCCTCCGAAACCGCTCCGTTACCTCCTCCATGACTCCAGCTCCGGGATCAACAACGTACATGCACTTGTCGGTATCGGCCATGACGAGCAACGTGCGACTCTTCTCGCCTGCGCACAAGCACGTCACCCCCTTACGGCTCTGCTCATGCTCCGATGGGTATATGTCGGTCACATCCGTGCACAGCCAGTCCACAGCGCAGGCATCATCATCGTCATCGCCGCCGCCGACTTCAAGCGTCCATGTCTCTATCCAGCGGCACTCTGCGTCCAGGAAAAACACCGATAACGTCCCGTCGACGGCGACGCTAAGCAACGGCCACTCATCGTCTCGCGGAACCCGGAGATCTGCTACGGAGACGTGGCCGGTCTCGACGCACACGTCGAGCGTGTAGAAGCCCCACTTGTCGCTCACTAGCCAGGTCGCCATTCCCTGGCATACCACGGCGCCGCCGTCATTGACTTGGAGCGCCAGATCGCTGAAGCACTTTGTGGGCGGCGCGCTCCAGCTCGACTCGGCCGACGAGAAGGTGCAGACGTAGTAGTTTTGTGAAGCGCGGTTGAAGACAAGGACCAGCACTTTGTAGAAGGCCGCAGAGCGTCTCGGCGGCGATTGTTCGTGCCAGCAGCCGGAGTCGGTGTCGGTTAGGATCGTGAAGCTGTTGATGCCGGTTGATGATCTGCATTTCAGCGGGGGCAGCGCGTCGCACGTGCCGACGAGGAGGTTGCACACGGCGAGGTGGACGAGGGTCCGGCCGGCGCCGACGTCGACCGGTGCGCCGTAGCGTGGTGGCGCGAGGCGCACAAGGAGGAGGCCGTGGCGCGCCACGAGCGGCTCCGCGTCATCCAAGTAGTCCAGGGAGCCTGCGGCGGATGAGACGAAGGAGCCGAGGGAGCGGCGATCGGGGCCGAACGGTGATCGCGGCGCCGGGACGAAGGCCGGCGAGCGGGCGCCGGCGAGAGGATCCGCGGAGACGGTCCGTGCTCTGTAGGGCCGTTGCTGCGCGAAGAAGCCGAGGAGGAGGGACGAGGACGACGGGTCGGGCCAGCGGCCGCGGAGGAAGGAGGGGTCGGACACGAGGCCCCGCCACCGCTTGCACGCCGTGGCGCAGCGGAAGAGGGCCGCGACCGCCAGGTCATCCGCGACGCGCCCCAGGATCTCGAGGACGACGTCCTCCGGGAGCGTGGCCCCTCCGGCGGTGGCTGCCGCCCTCTTCTTTTTCTTCCACCTTCTCCGTAAAGCAACGGGATCGACGTCCATGGCGCTATCGGTATTCGGTAGAGACTGGAGAGGTAGGCAGGCTGCAGATTGGATTTGGAGTTGGGATTGGGGCGTACTCGTCACGCAGGAGTCCATTTTCTTTTCGAATCCGTTTGGTTAATAACTTTCGTTTGACTTGTCAAACTAGATCTCGTCTTTCCCGTGGGATATTTCTTTGGGAAACGATTACAATCATCCGGGGGATCGCGCGACTCCATCGTCCGGGTCGAGAGAGCGCCACGCGTCCCCGCGTCATGACCCCTTCCCTTATCTTCTCTACACCAACCACCCCAATCGCTTTCCCCTCCCACGGTTCCAGACCAGGAAAAGCTCCACTACCCGGCAACCCACCCGCCCGCTCTCCTCGCCGGCGCCGCCAGCCATGAAGCGCGCGCGCAGCTCTGAGGTCTTCCTCGGAGGCCGGGGCCGCGCGTGCCGACGCCTGACGCCCCTCCTCGCCGCGGCGGCCCTCGCGTACCTCCTCTTCGTGTCCGTCAAGCTCGCCGGCTAGGACGACTTCGTCAGCCGCCCGAAAAACGCTGCCGCATCCGCTGCGGGGCGCGAGCTGCTGCTTCTGCAACGTGAGCCTCTCGATCCGGCGCCCCGCTGCCGGTGCTGTGGCTACCGTGGCGGCAGGGGTACAGCCGCATCGTCGGGGAGATCCGCCATGAAACGTCCAGCCCACGTTCGACCCGCCGTCCCGCGCGTCGCCGCATGCAGCTTTTGTAGTCTCTAGGCGCCCCAGCCCCGTGCTGCGCCGCCGCTGTCGAAGCTGCAGAAGGCAGGCGCCAAGGCCACATGGTGACGGAGATGCAGGGAGGGCGGCGGCGATGCTTCCATCTTCGTCACGCGGTGCTGCCATGGCACGACGGCGGTGCATCCGCGTGGTCGCTCAGTGCTACGAGCGGCGAGGCGCCGTGCTGCCATGGCAGGGCGGCTGTGCTTCCGCCTTCCGGCATGGTCGCTCGGTGCTACTGGCGAAGCTCCGGCGAACGTCTTTCTGCCATAAGCGCCGGGCCGTGCTCCCATAGGCGTCGGGCAGTGCTCCCCAGCGGCGTCCGGCGGTGCTCCCATAGGCGTCGCCCCGTGCTCCCCAGCGGATGCAGGGAGGGCGGCGGCGATGCTTCCATCTTCGTCACGCGGTGCTGCCATGGCACGACGGCGGTGCATCCGCGTGGTCGCTCAGTGCTACGAGCGGCGAGGCGCCGTGCTGCCATGGCAGGGCGGCTGTGCTTCCGCCTTCCGGCATGGTCGCTCGGTGCTACTGGCGAAGCTCCGGCGAACGTCTTTCTGCCATAAGCGCCGGGCCGTGCTCCCATAGGCGTCGGGCAGTGCTCCCCAGCGGCGTCCGGCGGTGCTCCCATAGGCGTCGCCCCGTGCTCCCCAGCGGCGCCCTACGGTGCTCCCATAGGCGTCGTCATGTGCTCCTAGCGGCGTTGGGCGTTGCTCCCATAGGCGTTGGCTCGTGCTCCCAGCGGCACCGAGCGGTGCTCCCATAGGCGTTGGGCGTTGCTGCCATGGTTTCCGCTGGGTCTCCGGTGAGGTCTCCGGCGAGTCCGGCGATGTCTCCGGCGAGTCCGGCGAGGTCTGTGTTTTTAGGTGAAAATAGAGTTTGCTACAATTGAATCGTTTTTTGCTAATTTGGTACATTATGGTAGCAAAAAGTCAGGTCTCCGGTGAAGTCAGTTTTTTTTCTTTTTCTATTTTCTGGACGAACCGTTTTTTGCTACCTGGAGCAAAAGCGGGGTTATTATTTGCTACCGGTAGCAAAAGCGGGATTTTGGAACAAAAATGGGGACACGTGTCAGCCTGGGGACCCGGGGGATGGAAACCTCCCGATCCCCCGGGGTACGCTCAGCACTGTCCTATTTCTTTTCGGTTTTGCTTAATTCTCAGCCAGTGGGATTTGCATCGCAATTTGTATAAGTTGAATTGCAACTTAAATTTTTTCGATTTCAAGTAAGGTTACAATTGGGAAAAAATTATCCGAATCGATAGATTTGCTTCGTGATTCACGTTATTCATGAGTTACAACATTAGTTGGAACTAAGATTGGATAAGGTCATGAATTAAACTAATTCTCATTCGATAGAGAAATTGTCACACGCATTTATTTTCCACATTTCTTTGCTGTGAAATATTACCACCGATGTCGCCTGAAGTTTGTGAACGCTCGGTAAATGTCAAGAACTATGATTAGACTTTGAAACCCGTCCCTTATTCTAAGAACATATGCTGTATTTTACTATCTGAAATTAGTATTTCTTGAGGGGCTCAGAGATTCTTGATGAGAACGTCAAATCATTCTACCATAAAAATGGCAGGTAGTTTTTCGCAGTTGTGGTCCCTCCATGAATAAATGATGCTATGTTCTCATATTGGTGTGTCCATGTAGTATGTTTAGGAGGTAGGTCCCGTCGAGAGTAACGTGTGGGTGCGAGGAATTGCGGCAACACTCACCGAGAACGGCGAAATCGTCAACGGATGGAGTTGAAAAATCTGCGAAAGAATCCGTATGGCGTGGTCAACGTCGAGTTGTCAGTTCCCGGGATGGGTTATCCTCATCCTCGCTATCACGTGGTGCAACGGTTCATATCGAGATGACCGGAGTCAGTGTCCAGTGGTGATGTGAGGTTGCGTTCCAAGTGGGGTGATGTAGTTAGGACATGGCGTGATGGCGGAGATGGAAAAGGAGAGCAAGAGGCCACTCGAGTATAATATGGATAGACAGAGGCGGCCCACTACGAAAGAATCGGAATCTGAAGTGGTTATTCCGGCTTGGGGTATAGTCATGTGAATATGTGCTACTGATGATGTGGGAATCTCTCCCGAGCAAGCAGTGTGACTCGCTTCCAGGCGTTTCTGCCCATCGCACCGATACCTAGCTCCTGCGACGCTGGCGACCCTGCGGCCCCCGCCGCCGCCACAACCGCAGAGCTCCGCCCCCCTGCACCCCCTCCCTCCAGGCCATGCCCCATGGCCTCCCCAACCCCCGACGACCTCCCCTCAACCCATCCAGCCCCTCATCCCTTCTCCCGTGCTGCCGGCCAGGATCTGGATCCAAATCGGGACGGCGATTCTGTTGCTCTCGGTGCAGGGGATGTGGCAACCTCAGGCTCTTCCGCTGGCAGCCATCTGCCCTCCCCGGCTGCGCCGGCCGCCCCGCCCCAATTGCCCTCTCCGGCTGTGCCGGCCGCCCCGCCCCGGCTGCCGCCTCCACCGGATAAGCTGCCACCCAACTTCAAACCGCAGGTGGTGGGGCCGCTGCCGCCTGCCGATCCGGAGGGTGTTGGCAACGAGGTGGGTTGGCAGGTGGTGTGCAACCGCCGTCGCCCTCAGCGGCGCATGCCGCCCCCTTCTCCGCCTGCGGAGGGTGGAGACCGTGATGTGGCCTTCAGGCGGAGGGTGTGCGGTTGGTGCTTCCGCTGCCTGTCGAGCGTACATCACGTGGTGGACTGTCACGTCAAGATCAGGTGCCTTTCTTGCCACCAGTCGGGCCACCGCGAGCGTGATTGTTGGTGGCACAAGCAGGCCATGCAAGCTCCACTCTGCTCTGGGTCACCTGCTGCTGGTCCACGCCGTCCCTTGGACAGGTCCTGGGCATCTGTTGCCGCACCTCCGGTCGAGCTCAAGGACCGGGACCCCAATGTCCGTGCGCAGCCGGTGACCAGCCTTGCATCCGCAAGCACGGTGGCTCTGCCTGAGGTGACCCCGAAGTCCATCATCGAGGAGCAATCAACGGTGCTGCGAGCTGAGTTGCAAGGCATGGTTGCTTCTCAGATCGAGGAGTTGATCCAGCCTTTGCGTGCTGTGACGGAGGCCTTGCCAAAGAAGATGGACTACGCGGCGTCTGCTAGCCCGGCTGTTCTGGTTCCATCCGACGTGCTGCAAAATCTCGAGGAGCAGGCGGTTCTTTTGCGGGCTGAGCAGGAGCAGGTGACGTCATTGCGGTCAGAGCTGCAAGGATTGGTCGCGGCTCAGCTTGAGGAGATGGTCACAACTCAGCTCAAGTTGCAGGAATCTGTGCAGGGATTGATGGAGCGTGTTGGGGGCTTGCTGGAGCGGGCTGAGGCTGCTCTCGAGAGGCTGTCCCTGCCGCTAGCTGTGGTGCAGGTGGATCCAACACCATCTATGTGTACTGCGGACGATGCTGATTGCACAGACGGCGGGGTTGGGCGCTTTGGTTGGTACTCTCCTAGGGGTGTGAGCCTTTCTGCGTCGGCGCTTGCCCTGGAATCCACCTCCACGTCTTTTGTTGCTTCGGAGCATGTCTCCCCGGTGATGCAAGGGCCCCCGATGAAGGATCTTGGAGTTGAGATGATTTTGGCTTTGGAGGAGTCTGGGGGTTCTGATACACCTAGCGCGGAGGAGAAGATCGCGAAGGTGATGGCTCAATATGACGCGATTGAGCCACTGGAGAAGACCTTGCCTTCTTTGATGATGGAGCTCTGTCGTGAGATTGCTGAAATGCCCAAGGACAAGCAGCTTCGGATGGATGTTCCCTCTTTGGCCGAGCGACGAAGCATCCGGTTGGACAAGAAGAACAAAGATTGTGTCATTCCAGCAGCTAAGCGCGCGAGTTTAGGCGGGCAGAGGCTTTCGGGGAAATCCCAAAACTCAAGAGCAAAGAGAAAGCCATCGACGAAGACATCGAGGAGAAGATGCAAGTTTATTTGCAGTTGTACAAGAAGCAGTGCACACCGCTGGTGATGGAGGCGGTTCGAGAGTTAGTGGTGACTAATGTTTGATCTCTTCAGTGTGGAGGATGCACACTGGTGCATCTCTAACGGTGAGAGGTTGTGTGTGTTTGGAGAGTTTCTCTTAGTTGGATATGAGGTGTGGCCTATTAGTTTGGGTCTAGGTTCCCTTGTCTCAAGCACAGACGACATTCCATGAGTTAGAGTGTGTGGTTCTTTAACCGCGCTCTGTATGTTTTTTTGGCTCCGGTTTTCCTGATTAACTGGATCAATTCTTTTTCTAATAATGCATAGGCCGAGCTCCTGCTATTTATCGTCAAAAAAACTCGCTTCCAGGCTCCGATCAGTATAAATCTACACGTGGTACAAAACACAGTTCGACTAGGAAAGAAACACAACATGTGGCTACACGCGACAGGACACGAACGACCCAACAATAAAATCTGATCTGCGCCTTCACCTCTTTATTAATGATAATCCAACCCTTTATCTGAACCAGGTGAAAAAAATTTAACATGTGATTTGTTTTGTAGTTATATATTTTTTATTATAGCATGGACATTTTAGATTTGTATGAATAAATAATATTATTATCCAAATTATACATCGTGACATTTATTATTATCCAAATTATTCATCAGCACATCATGCATTTTACGTGGAAAGCTATATAATCAAATTAGATATGAGACGATGGTGCAAGATTCATCGCCGCCGTTGGGTCTAGGTGAGAACTCTTGGAACATCGAACCTTGCACTCATTAACTGATATATAGCACTCGTCGTTTACTGAACAACAGTAGCCACAAGTCAATGGATCCTTACACCCGGGACCACGGACACACAGTCCGTTAGGTAAATTGACCCTAACACTTACAACGTCTTCCAATATTCTGCCTGTAGAACAGAAAATCAATTAATATTCATTAGTCTCTGTTTATAAACTAAGTAGTTCATACAACAAACAAGAAATACACAATCACTCAGAAAAGCCGTAAACAATTGTCAGTAAATTGAAATCAACTTACACTGCACATGGGTCGCGAAGCACGTGAGAAGAAGCACGTACAGTATGATTGGTGTAAGCAAACGGTTCCTATTCTTGTCCATGGAGAAATAGCTCTTCTTTGATCCTTCTCTATAGCAGAGTGGTTTTTTAAGAAACAATGACAGGTATCTTCGTTTGGGTGTCCTATTAATTTATTTTTTTTAGATAAAAAGGGCATAGCCCCAGTTCCATTGCAATCCTATTAATTTATATACCCAAGGGATCAGACCAACAGATTGCTCAAATCACTGTTCTTCCTATTTTTGCAACAAATTGTCCCAGCCAATTCTGCGTATTTATGTGATACGATTCGATATTCCTTAAACAATCTTTAGTCAGGTGCTAGCAGATTTAGCACCGCCAGGGATCGGACCAATCGGACTCCTCCTTTCGCGTAGGATTAGGAGCATCTGATGGATTAGAACGTAGAGCCACTTAGTTTCCATGGATTCACCAACCGTCGGTGGTCTACTGGGACGTCTTGGTGGATGTCAAGTACGCCAGCCGCCTCCATAGATGACATGGATATGTTGTATGAAAGATGTACTATTATTTATTTAAAAAGATGACATGAATATATTGCATGAAAGTTGTACTATTATTTATTATTACTGAAGATGACATGAAAAATTGATTGACTAAGATAATGGATGATGTGGATAGCTTACATGTTAAGATAGAAAATATCTAATGGATTTTAGTAAGGTTTTACTTTATAAGAGTTATAGATTTAGTGTGTCGTCGACCGTGCTTGTGCAAGATCGAAGCTGCTAGCTGTTGTCATGCATGTAAGGTATTGTATCGTGGATTCGTGGCTATATGCAATCTATGTGTTTTGTGCTGTGCGTACACGATCGTTTCGTGGTGAATCACTAGTGTGTGATCAACTGGTCAAGGACACATGCATGCTATTGCTAGCTCATACAAAACTACTCTTCTTTTGCTAGACAATTATGACTTTTAACTTTTAACCGAGACAAACATCTACGCCCTCTTGAGTACTCCCTCTTTCTTGTTTACAAGGTCACTTAAAAAAAATCCTACCAAGAAAATTAACAGATTAAAAGTACTGATTGATGTCACTTATATTCTCTCATTAATTGGTTGGGCTATTCGAACCTTCAACAACCATGCAAGCAATCAAAAGTGGACTACTAACACAGGCTGGGCATAACTTTTTGGGTAAATACTACATAACGGGGTCCGATCGGAAGCGAATCGTCGGACGATCGGCGAACCGTCAATCAGCTTTCAATCGGACGATTCACATTTCCTTTTTTCCACCGAAAATTAAGCCCGAAACAGCCGCACGGATACCGCGAGGCAATTAATTAATTAATCGAGCAGCCCCGTCCTCGCGTATCGCTCTGCTCCACATCGCCTCGTCCGCCTCGCTCCTCTCCCCATCGCCGCCGCAAATCAGCTCGTAGTCGCCGGTCGTCTTGCTCCACTCCGGAATCGAACTACACCGCAGATTCTTGACACTGCGATTCTGCACCTGATTCTTCATGGCGCACAGCCGCACGGAGACGTTGTCGCCGGATTGACAGGTGCCGCTTCCGTCAAGGAAAGGTTCTGGCTGGCAGAGCCATAGCTTCATTTCCCGATTCGATTCGTTCGGTCGCACGCATTGGACTAATCACATCCTCCGCAGCACGGAGACGGCACTGTCGCCGGACTGCCAAGCACCGCTTCCGTCAAGGAAAGATTTTGACATAACCATTGCTTCCTTTCTCCGATTCTCCAAATCTGGTAATAGAATCTTCTACTGTTTTTCGTTAGTTTCTCAGGCATTAAATCCATTTTTTAGTAGTCTGCAGCAGCTTAGTTTTCAGATCCAATTGGAAAACCATGCTATGGTCGTAGCTTCATATAGGTCTGAATATATAGATCGTACTGTATATTGTTATCCCAAACCTGAGTTTTCGGCAAACAGATGTTTAGACATGCTTCTTTGTTTGTCGTGTATGATGGTCAGAGTAACAATGCATGAAAAATACTTCCATGCTTTTAACGATATTTTTTCCAGTTTAGATCATCCAAATGTGATTTTTTTAGGCGGCAAGCATTGATTTATTATCCTTTTCAAACACGGATGCTTCTATATTGAATTTTCTATGTTGACCGTGATGAAATTATATGCTTCTGCTTCCCTTATAGGTTTATTATGTTTTCTCAATAATAATTGACTGCTTCGACATACATGTTATAATTGCTTCCTAAAATATTTTTTTTCTTCCATGCACTCTGACTATTTTCTTCTATGTGCATTATTGTTATTTTTTAAACCGAATCATGTTTTTGTTCTTTCCTTTGGCAGCGCACATTTCTACAACCATGAAGGATTCCGATCAAATTTGCATGGTGAAGACTCGTTTTGCGGCTGCTCGATTGAAGGAGATAGTAAAGGGATTAACACCTGATCGGAGAGCGCTCATTGAAAGTCGTGGGTGGGGTGTTCTTCTGGATATATGTGCTTTCTCAGCTCCCAAGGGCTTGCTTGAATGGATGATAGGCAAGATTGATCCTAAGCTAGGTGAATTCAGGAACACCCGCAACAACACCAGCATAGTGTTTAACAAACAAATGGTCGTCAAAGTTCTCGGCCTCCCACCTGGAACACGGCCAGTGGTGCTCCTCGGTTCCAATGACGAATCACCATAACTTTTGATGCATCATCTGCAAATTCAATTCGTTCGCCTAGACATTCCGAAATAGGCTTGCCACATCAATTAATTCTCTTCCTTTATATTTTTTTTCTGTGTGTGGACATACCAAGATATGATATACCATCGCTCTCTTGCATCCTTTAGATGCAACCGATGTACCAAACGCTTACGTGGTGGAGAAAATTGAAGTTGTGTAAAGCAGCAATTGCTTGCAATTGTTGTGTAGTGGTCCAATCCTCTTCCTTTACTAGTTGAATTTGGCGTGGCGTCACGCCACGCCCTTGGTTTTTTTTTGTACAATATATATATGTTTTGTTCACCAAAATGTTGGCTAAATTGGAATGTTCAAACATGTTTTTATTTTGTTATGAATAGGTAGCATTTTTTTTGTGAGCATTTTTTGATATATTTTGTAAAATATTTAAATAGTTAGTGGTTTGAAATGTTCAAACATGTTTGTATTTCGACGTCAATATTTAATTGAAATTAGAAAAATCCTTTTGAATTTGATTCCACATTTGGGGAAAGTTTATTCGTATGGTGTCGAAATTTTGGCCAAATTGAAATATTTAAATATATTTGTAGTTTGCTATAAGTACATGGCGGTTTTTTTTCTTGAGCATGTTCGATATATTTTGTTGAAATATCGGAGTATTGTTTTTATTTTGCTATGAATAGGTAGCATTTTTTGTGGGCATTTTTGATATATTTTGCAGAGTATGCAAATATTTAGTAGTTTGAAATGTTCGAACATGTTTGTATTTGAGCGACAATATTAAATTGAAATTAGAAAATATGCATTTGAATTACCTCCAAATGGTGATAAAATTTGAATAATCCAAAAAAAATTCTCTAGCATAAGTAGTTTGTATGTATTTTTCTGATTGTTTTGATATATTACTTGTATTTTTTTCAACTGATATATTTCGGAGATATTGATTTATAATTTGTTCGATTTTTCAAAATTGGTGAAAGTGGGAAGCTTTCGTTTTTTTCGTTTTTTCAAATGCTCAGATTTGGAAACCGTTGAGAATTTTGAAGTTTTCAATTTTTTTTATCAAATATGTTTTTTCATCCTGCTATGAATAGGTAGCATTTTTGTGAGCATTTTATTTATTTATTTTGTAGAATATGCAAACATTTAGTAGGTTGAAATGTTCGAACATGTTTGTATTTCAAGGTCAATATTCAATTTAAATTAAGAGACATGCATTTGAATTACCTTTTGAATGGTGACAAAATTTGAGTATTCCAAGTTTTTTTCCTTTAGCATAACTTGTTTGTATGTAATCTCTTGATTGTTTTGATATATTACTCGTGTTTTCCAGTATGCACTAAAGATAATCAGATAACATAAATTCTTTAACTTTGACACTATGCCCATTTTGCTAATCAACCAAGAGCTACACTGTTGGCATAATAACAGTCAGACCATGCTCTAACAACAACCTTTAATCTGATTTTAGAACAATTTTTTCCAAGGAATTAACCAAAATGCTAATGGAGGGATGTGTTTAAAAATAGGCTATACAATGAACTACCATGTTGCTATAAGAACAGTCAAAACATGCCATAAGAACACGCCGCTCCCGTGACATTTTGCTTACAGAAAAAGCAATTAGTTCTGGATTAGAGTCTTAGAACAATGCTGAATATTTCTTCTATCCAGTCAAGCAAATATGAGAATTTAAGATGATCACATTTCGGAAATAAAACATGCTCTGTCATTTCTCTTGTAAATGGTACTCTTGCTACAGATTGGATCTCATGAGCAGGATAATAATTTGGAGCAGACTTCATTGATGTGAACAGGCTTTAATGTGAGCACTTCATTGATAATGCTACAACAACAACTATTCTGAAGGTGTCGTGCACATTCTGAATCTGTCAGCCTCCTATCAGGGGTGCATCTTGTTAATCCGTTCGAGATAGACAAATGGAACCATTGAGAGCTGTTGGCCGCTGCAACTCCTTGTCAATATCTACTACCTGCCACACTATAAGAATCTGTAAAGTTAGAAGTTAATGGTAGTCAGCAAAGGGAACAATACATAGTGTCCTAAGCAACATAAAGTAATCAGATTGAGAGCATGTCTAATATCTTCTAGTGACGGATACATCAGGAAGAAAGTAAACTTTTAGTATGAAGTTTAATTAGCAGATTGTGTTCTGCCTTAAGTTTGGATATTTCTATGTGATTTAAAGCCTCTTCTTTTAGTTGTATGTTTGGGAAATATGTTCGAATTAGCTATTTTTCAAAACATGCATTTTTGGTATTCTTAATTAGTTATATTTTGGAGCCCATAATACAAATGGGTAGTTGTATTTAAGTAAGGTGGTTTCTACCAAATTCTTTTATTGGGTCTATCATATTGAATGATATTGTTGATTATATTTATGTGGATTTTTGTATATAAATAGTAGCCAATTTGGATTGCTTAAACATGTTTGTATTTTTGCATTAATAAGTACCATTTATTTTGTTGAACATGTCGATATATTGTGGAGCACTTGCAATATTTTAGCAATTTGAAATGTAATGATTTTGCAGCATTTAGTAGTTTTTTGGAAATTCATTGAATACCGTAAAAAATATCTGTAAAGCGTTTTAAATTACCTAAAGCATGTTCTATTTCAGAATTAGGAAGTTATTTAGATTTGATTTCTTTTAGAAGGGGTAGGTTTGAAAGGCATCTGAAAAATTTAAAATATTCAAATTTGTACGTCGTGCTGTTTTGGTGAAATTGAATCTTGGGAAAATGTCAACATTTTAGAAGTGCGTACGACTGGAAATTATTGAAATGCAAAGGAAGTTTGAGGCTGAAAATGGTTCAGATTTTGAAATTTGTTGAAATTGGGAAGTTGTTCAGATTCGTTTTCTTTTTTCATTTGTGAAGTTATCAGATTTGGAGGACATTTGAAAGTTTGAAATGTCCAAATTTAAAAGTTGATCATATGCAGGCAGTAGCCAGCCTTTTTTTTGTGAAAAGGCTGATATATTTTCATATTGTGTTGGTGGATCTAGTTAAAGTTACTGATTTTGCACCATTACCTCTTAGTAGTTGTTTCGATTTTTTGAAATCCATGGTATAAGTGGGTAGTTCTATTTGAATGATTTAACAAACTCTATTTAAATGAGATGTTTTTAACCCCAAAAAAATTATTGTTGGGTTCTTCATACTGAATGTTATTGCTGATATTATTTTGTGGACTTTATTTGAGTTCAAAGCAGAATTATGAAATTCATGTTTTAAAAAAAATGACATGAAGGTGTTGAATAACTCTATATGTATTATCTAAAAAATCTAAGGTTTGGAATATTTTGGAGAAGGTCTCAAAGTATTTCAAATGACTATTTTGTCCAAATTGAAAAGTTGATCATATGCAGGTTAAAGTTACTGATTTTGCACCATTACCTCTTAGTAGTTGTTTCGTTTTTTGAAGTCCATGGTATAAGTGGGTAGTTCTATTTGAATGATTTAACAAACTATATTTAAATGAGATGTCTTTTACCGAAAAAAAATATTGTGCACCATTACCTCTTAGTAGTTGTTTCGATTTTTTTGAAGTCCATGGTATAAGTGGGTAGTTCTATTTGAATGATTTAACAAACTATATTTAAATGAGATGTTTTTTACCGAAAAAAATATTGTGCACCATTACCTCTTAGTAGTTGTTTCGATTTTTTTTAAGTCCATGGTATAAGTGGGTAGTTCTACTTGAATGATTTAACAAACTATATTTAAATGAGATGTTTTTTACCGAAAAAAATATTGTTGGGTTCTTCATACTGAATGTTATTGCTAATATTATTTTTGTGGACTTTATTTGAGTTCAAAACAAAATTATCAAATTCATGTTTTAAAAAAATGACATGAAGGCGTTTGTGGACTTTATTTGAGTTCAAAACAGAATTATCAAATTCATGTTTTAAAAAAATGACATGAAGGTGTTGAATAACTCTTTATGTATTATCTAAAAAATCTAAGGTTTGGAATATTTTGGAGAAGGTCTCAAAGTAGTTCAAATGACTATTTTGTCCAAATTGAAAAGTTGATCATATGCAGGTTAAAGTTACTGATTTTGCACCATTACCTCTTAGTAGTTGTTTCGATTTTTTGAAGTCCATGGTATAAGTGGGTAGTTCTATTTGAATGATTTAACAAACTATATTTAAATGAGATGTTTTTTACCGAAAAAAATATTGTTGGGTTCTTCATACTGAATGTTATTGCTAATATTATTTTTGTGCACCCATTACCTCTTAGTAGTTGTTTCGATTTTTTGAAGTCCATGGTATAAGTGGGTAGTTCTATTTGAATGATTTAACAAACTATATTTAAATGAGATGTTTTTTACTGAAAAAAATATTGTGCACCATTACCTCTTAGTAGTTGTTTCGATTTTTGAAGTCCATGGTATAAGTGGGTAGTTCTATTTGAATGATTTAACAAACTATATTTAAATGAGATGTTTTTACCAAAAAAAATATTGTTGGGTTCTTCATACTGAATGTTATTGCTAATATTATTTTTGTGGACTTTATTTGAGTTCAAATCAAAATTATCAAATTCATGTTTAAATCAATGACATGAAGGCGTTGAATAACTCTTTATGTATTATCTAAAAAAATCTAAGGTTTGGCATATTTTGGAGAAGGTCTCAAAGTATTTCAAATGACTATTTTGTCCAAATTGAAAAGTTGATCATATGCAGGTTAAAGTTACTGATTTTGTACCATTACCTCTTAGTAGTTGTTTCGATTTTTTGAAGTCCATGGTATAAGTGGGTAGTTCTATTTGAATGATTTAACAAACTATATTTAAATGAGATGTTTTTTACCGAAAAAAAATATTGTGCACCATTACCTCTTAGTAGTTGTTTCGATTTTTTTGAAGTCCATGGTATAAGTGGGTAGTTCTATTTGAATGATTTAACAAACTATATTTAAATGAGATGTTTTTTACCGAAAAAAAATATTGTGCACCATTACCTCTTAGTAGTTGTTTCGATTTTTTTAAGTCCATGGTATAAGTGGGTAGTTCTACTTGAATGATTTAACAAACTATATTTAAATGAGATGTTTTTTACCGAAAAAAATATTGTTGGGTTCTTCATACTGAATGTTATTGCTAATATTATTTTTGTGGACTTTATTTGAGTTCAAAACAAAATTATCAAATTCATGTTTTAAAAAATGACATGAAGGCGTTTGTGGACTTTATTTGAGTTCAAAAAAGAATTATCAAATTCATGTTTTAAAAAAAATGACATGAAGGTGTTGAATAACTCTTTATGTATTATCTAAAAAATCTAAGGTTTGGAATATTTTGGAGAAGGTCTCAAAGTTGTTCAAATGACTATTTTGTCCAAATTGAAAAGTTGATCATATGCAGGTTAAAGTTACTGATTTTGCACCATTACCTCTTAGTAGTTGTTTCAATTTTTTGAAGTCCATGGTATAAGTGGGTAGCTCTATTTGAATGTTTTAACAAACTATATTTAAATGAGATGTTTTTACCGAAAAAAAAATATTGTGCACCATTACCTCTTAGTAGTTGTTTCGATTTTTTGAAGTCCATGGTATAAGTGGGTAGTTCTATTTGAATGATTTAACAAACTATATTTAAATGAGATGTTTTTTACCGAAAAAAAATATTGTTGGGTTCTTCATACTGAATGTTATTGCTAATATTATTTTTGTGGACCCATTACCTCTTAGTAGTTGTTTTGATTTTTTGAAGTCCATGGTATAAGTGGGTAGTTCTATTTGAATGATTTAACAAACTATATTTAAATGAGATGTTTTTTACCGAAAAAAATATTGTGCACCATTACCTCTTAGTAGTTGTTTCGATTTTTTGAAGTCCATGGTATAAGTGGGTAGTTCTATTTGAATGATTTAACAAACTATATTTAAATGAGATGTTTTTTACCGAAAAAAAATATTGTTGGGTTCTTCATACTGAATGTTATTGCTAATATTATTTTTGTGGACTTTATTTGAGTTCAAATCAAAATTATCAAATTCATGTTTAAAAAATGACATGAAGGCGTTGAATAACTCTTTATGTATTATCTAAAAACTTTAAGGTTTGGAATATTTTGGAGAAGGTCTCAAAGTTGTTCAAATGACTTTTTTTGTTGTGCCAAATTTTATAAAACTGGTATGAATTGGTTTGGAGCTGTATTTGAAAAATTACAATTGTTTTGGAAAACAGAAAAAAATACAAAAGAAGGGCCGACGCAGGCGCAGAGCAACCAGGCCGGCCCAGCAACCAGCCCATTCCCAGCCCAGTCCCACATGATGTCACGGTGGTGGAGCTGTGCCGCGGCGGTGTCGACGTCGCCGACGTCGACCCAACGGGAGCTGGGACACGCGTCTGGACGCGTCGGACGCGTGTCGATGCGGGGCACCCGCAGCTAGCGGCTCCGCCTCTTCTGGGTCGCCGGAGCGGCGGCGGCGGCACGCGGACGGCAGCGGGCGCGGCGGCGGCGATCCCGGCGACGGCGCGGCGTTCCGGCGGCTGATCTGCGACGAGGAGGGAAAGGGCACGGCGGCGGAGCTCTCGGTTTGCTCGGATTCGAGCGAGGAGGAGCGGGGTGGCCGCGCGCCGCGTCGGCGGCCGCGGCGACGCCGCGGCCGTGTAGGAGAGAGAAGGAGAGGAGGGGGGAGGGGGAATTATGCGTGCAGTTTTACATAAAAGTCCCTGTCTTTCTCGTAATTCGCAATTCAGTCCTTCCCCTCGCGTTTTTGTGGATTGCGGGTTTGATTTGTCGATCAGTAAGGGGCCTTTTTGCAAAACCGTCACGGACGCGTTCCCGGGCCGTCGGATCACCGTTCGACGGCCGGGATCGTGGCTACTATAGTTGGCTACTGTAGCAACTGTAGCAACTACAGTAGCTGTAGCTAGCTACAGTCGCTGAGCGCGGAGAGGCCTCCATTTCGTTTGTCTTTAATATAGTTAGTAGATGACTCACATTCATGACGAGTGCGGACGAATAGCGCCCGGGTGCACCTACACCCTTTATTTTCGCAAAAATCAAAAAAATAGTAAAACATGAAAAAAAAATCTGAAAAAAATGGGGTGCATATGTATACAAGTTCTTCACACTCGTGTAAATTCTCATAATCAAATGATATTTCATATGGTCTGTGCAAAAAAGACAACCCGAGTTGTCAGAATTTTTTTTGAATACACATGTTTTCAATGTCTTATTTTGTCTTTTTTACACAGAGCGCATAGAATGTCATTTTATTCTAAAATTTGCACGGATGTGAAGAACTTGTATACATATGCACCCCATTTTTTTCAGAATTTTTCAAAAAGTTTTACTATTTTTTGAATTTTGCGAAATCCGAGGGTGTAGGTGAAATCGGGCTCACCTGCGAGTTTTCCCATTCATGCCCCGCTAGTTAGAAAGAAAGTGGCATGTGCCATGGTAGATCTAGACGGTGGCCATAGGAGATGGAGGGTGTGAGCAGCAATAGTGAATTAGTGATCAATGTGTCCAGGATGGTCCTGATGGAAGAAGCGGCGGCCATATGGACAAAGCCAAGTATCACGGATCCATGCATACCAGAATATGGAGCATTTGTAATCATATTGAACTGGTGTTTTCTCTCATTAGACAATAATAATAAAGATTTATATTTGGATAAATTCAAGACACTTATTTTGGAACGGAGGGAGAAGTTAACTTGTATGTTCATCAAATCTACGTACTGCTACACAGAACCTAAAATTCATTAAATACCACGCTCAACTCATAGTATATATAGCAATTAACCCGGTCAAAGATCACCAACCAAATATTCTTCCCAAAAATGAGTTGACACCTCCCAGTTTAGTCAGCTTGATTGTACCGCCCGCCAATCAAGATGTGAAGAAGGCCGGCCAATCCATCTCAAACGGTATGGCTCCCGCGAGAACACCGCGCAACAACTCCGTGACATTCTCCATTGTCCCGGCTTCAAGATCGGCAATGAACATGTAATTTTTGTTGTCCTGGATAAGCAACACACCGCTCATCTCACCTACGCACATGCATTGCACCATGTCCATCTTACTCTGCTCGGGTCGTTGTAGCCGGATCATCTTACTGAGCTGGCAGCACATGCCATCGTCAATTCGTCATCTCCATTATTAGTCTCGTTACCTGCACCTTGACGACGACGTGTCCATATCTCTACTCCGGTGCACTTTCTAGATAAACGAAGCACCGATAACGTCCCTCCGTTGGTGACGCTAAGCACCGGTGCATTGTAGAAATCGAAGCCGGGCTGCTGGTCTGTTAGCATCTCTGCTAACGAGACGGCCCCACTGGCAGTGGCACAACGTGAACGGCGCGAGCGCAAGGAGAGTACTAGGTATCCCAAGCAGACGTGGACCTGAAGCTGAGCTGTCCACGCGTGAGTGGCTGAGGATAAAAGGAAGACGTCGATGACAGAAGACATGGGGCGAAATAGTTGGCGGCCTAGCCTAGGCTCTGTTCCTCTTTCCTCTTGTAATTCGATTTGAGAAAACTAAGATCTCCTCTTCCGAAATCCTGTAATTGCTACACTCGTCTATGATCCTGAGTAGTAGATCGAGTGTGTAGCTAACAATTGGTATCAGAGCCAGAAATTTTTCCACTAAATTCCGTCCTGGAGACCAGATCTCGAGTAGCCGCAGAGAGAGCTCGCCTACGCGCCATGGAGAACCTCTCCGACGAGGGCCGCGATATCTTCGACACGGTGGAGAAGGCAGCGGAGGCGCGCCATGAGAAGCAGCAACAGGATCTACGCGCCATGATCTCCTCCGCCGTCAATGAAGCCATGGACTCGGCGGTGGAGCGTCGCATCCAGCCAATGATCCACAGTTGTACATCCAAGGCTCAAAATGACATGCAAGTCTACACAGACGCGGTCGAATCTACGCT
This sequence comes from Puccinellia tenuiflora, assembly GCA_012064385.1. Taxonomy (NCBI): domain Eukaryota; kingdom Viridiplantae; phylum Streptophyta; class Magnoliopsida; order Poales; family Poaceae; genus Puccinellia; species Puccinellia tenuiflora. The sequence goes on along the minus strand of QRDG01000478.1, from coordinate 33,454 downwards.
CCAGTAGAGTTTGGAGGTGATCCGCGTGCGGATTGGTCTCGCCGCCGCCGAGGACCCTGACGCTTCTCAGCGGGCCACGGCCAGCGACGCGGAGACCGGCCCGGATGGGCACCACGGTACCCCGACTACAAGGAGGCCGACAGTAGGGGCTCATGGTCCCTACATACCGCCTCCGGCAAGAGGTATGCGTTCAGCACAAGTTCATACTCCTGCTCCGCGTTCCTTCGATTTGGACGATGATTCTGCTGATGCTGTTTCTCGCCACCGCATGCCCCGAATGGATGTGCCAAAATTTGATGGCGACCAACCGAAGCTCTGGCAGATTCAGTGCGAGGACTATTTCGAGATGTATGGAACAGCTCCATCGCTCTGGGTTCGATTGGCCTCCTTGCAGTTTTCGGGTCCTGCAGCTCGCTGGCTTCCGTCAGTTCAGTCTTCTATTCGCAAGTTTAAGTGGCGAGAATTCAGTCAGGAAGTGATTCTGAGGTTTGGTCGAAATCAGCATCAGTCCTTGATCCATAGGTTGTACAAATTGGTGCAGTTGTCTTCAGTAGAGGTTTATGTTGCTCAGTTTGCAGAGTTGATCGATCAACTAGCAGCTTATGAGGAGAGACCTGATCAGTTGCACTATGTTACTCGCCTTATTGATGGATTGAAACCGGCAGTGCGGGTGCTTGTGGCTGTCCAATTACCGCAAGACCTTGACACAGCTTATACAATAGCATTGGTGCAAGAGGAAGTTGGTGAAGGCTTGAACCCTATTCAGTCGTTATCTCATTCAGGGAGAAGGTCACAACATGTTGTCCCTGTGCACTCTCGTATCACAGATGACACTAAGAGTGTACAGTCCAGCAAGGTTGTGGAGTCTCAACATTCGGCAGACGACAAACTGTCTGCGCTTAAAAATTACAGAAGGGCTAAGGGTCTGTGTTTCACATGTGGAGAACGTTGGTCTCGTGATCATAAATGTCGTGCTACAGTGCAATTACATGTTGTGCAGGAGATGGTTGATTTGTTACAGGCTTATGACGAGCAATCTCCAGTTACTTCAGAAGCATCAGATAACATGGAATTGATGCAGTTAAGTTCAGATGGTACAACTGATATGGCTCCTGAACGTTCTATTATTCTGTCTTGTTCAGTGCAAGGTCAGGCAGTGGTGTTTCTGTTGGATTAGGCAGTAACAATTCGTTCTTGGGTGATAAAATGGCTACCGATCTTCAAGGTATTTTACCCTTGCAAGCCCCAAAACGAGTGAAAGTAGCTGGAGGTGGAATTCTGCATTGCACTCAATTTATTCCTCGATGCACTTGGTCCTGTGATGATATTGCATTTTGTTCCTCTTTCAAGATTTTGCCTCTATCTGTCTATGATGGTATTGTGGGCATGGATTGGCTCTCTACTCATAGTCCACAGGTAGTGGATTGGGCTCAGAAGTGGTTGGCTTTTCCATATCAAGGTTCCTGGATTTGTTTACAAGGACAAATGCCATCAGAATTCTCTTGTGCTGTCATAGAGTTGCAGTTGTTGTCTGAATCTGAAGAAACTATAGCTATTACTCCACCTGAAATTCAACAAGTATTGGACAAGTTTTCTCATGTTTTTGTGGAGCCAGAAGGTTTGCCACCTACAAGAACTGTCACTCACTCTATTCCTTTGCTACCTGGAGCTAGACCTGTCCATATCAGACCTTACCGTTATGCTCCTGCTTTGAAGGATGAGATTGAACGACAAGTAACTGAAATGTTACAGTCAGGTGTTATTCACCCCAGTAAAAGCAATTTTGCTTCTCCACTCATTATGGTTAAGAAGAAAGACAATACATGGAGACCCTGTGTTGACTACAGGCACTTAAACGCTTTAACTGTTAAAAGGAAGTATCCCTTGCCAGTGATTGACGAGTTGTTGGATGAACTGCATGGTGCTTGCTATTTTTCCAAACTAGATTTGAGAGCAGGTTATCATCAAATTTGGCTTGCTGAGGGTGATGAGTACAAGACAACATTTCACACACACCATGGTCATTTTGAGTTCATAGTAATGGTGTTTGGTTTGACAGGTGCACCAGCCACTTTTCAAGCTGAGATGAACCGAACCCTAGCTCCAGTTTTGCACCGTTGTGCTCTCGTTTTCTTTGATGACATTCTGGTCTATAGTAAGAATTATCAAGATCATATTGTTCATTTGCAACAAGTGCTGCAATTGTTATCTGATAATGAGTGGAAGGTGAAACTTTCTAAGTGTGCTTTTGCTCAGCAAAGCATCCACTACTTGGGCCGTGTGATTTCAGCATCTGGTGTTGCAACAGACGAAAGGAAGATTGCTGCTATCAGGGATTGGCATGTTCCTGTTGATGTTAAGTAGCTAAGAAGTGTTTTAGGCATGACTGGGTGTTACAGAAAATCTGTAGCGAAATATGCTTCTATCAGTTCTCCATTGACACAGTTGCTTCACAAAAATGTTCCTTTTGTCTGGACATATGAAACACAGTTAGCTTTTGATACTTTGAAACAAGCTTTGATTACTGCTCCTGTGCTGGCTTTGCCTGATTTCACTTGTCTGCTCATAGTGGAGACAGATGCTTGTGAGAATGGTATTGGTGCAGTTCTTATTCAGAAGGACCATCCCCTAGCCTTTGTCAGTAAGGCATTGGGGCCCCGCAACCGTGGGCTTAGCACATATGAAAAAGAATACATGGCCATTGTGTTAGCAATTGACCAATGGCGCTCTTATCTGCAACATGCTGAATTTTTTATTCGAACAGATCATGCTAGTCTGACGCATTTGACTGACCAACGCTTGCATACTCCCTGGCAGCAAAAAGTATACACTAAGTTGATGGGTTTACAATATCGTATCAGTTACAAGAAGGGAAGTGAGAATCGTGTAGCTGATGCATTGTCTCGAAGGCCACACACTGAAATGGAAGTGTATGCAATTTCCAAATGCCAGCCAACATGGATTTTAACTATTGTTGATGCTTATCAGCAAGATGTTGCAGCAAAGGAACTGTTACAGAGATTGTCAGTGACTGCTGGAGGAGATGATGTGTATACTCTACGCAATGGAATTATACGCAAGAAGGAAAAATATGGCTTCCTGCAGTAACTTCTCTGCAACAGGCTGTTATATAGGAATTTCATTCTAGTCCTATGGGTGGACATTCAGGCATTCCAGTTACATTGCGCCGTCTGAAACAGTTATTCTCTTGGAAGGGTATGGCCAAATCTGTTCATGAGTTTGTTAAACAGTGTGGAATTTGCCAACAGGCTAAACCTGATAGGTCTAAGTACCCTGGATTGTTACAGCCGTTGCCTGTACCTGATTCTGCTTGGCAAGTGATTTCGATGGATTTTATCGAAGGGTTGCCTAAATCTGGCCGTTTCAATTGTATTTTGGTAGTTGTGGACAAGTTCAGTAAGTATGCTCATTTCATTCCTTTGGCGCATCCTTTTTCAGCTTCAGATGTGGCAGTAGCTTTTATGGACAATGTGTTCAAATTGCATAGTCTGCCTGAGCAAATAATTTCAGATAGAGATAGGATCTTCAATAGTCTGTTTTGGCGCCAATTGTTTGCTCTTACTGGTACTTCATTGAAAATGAGCTCTTCCTACCACCCACAAAGTGAACCAGTGTCTAGAGGGCTTCCTTCGTTGTTTTCACCCATGCCTGTCCTGCAAAATGGATTCAATGGTTATCGCTCGCCGAGTTCTGGTATAACACAAGCTTTCATTCAGCACTTGGTAAATCTCCCTTTGAGGTGTTGTATGGACGTTCTCCTCGTCAGTTGGGTATTTCGGCTGACAGTACTTGCTCAGTGCCCGATCTACAGGAATGGTTGAAGGATCGACAGTTGATGCAGGACCTATTGCGGCAACATCTGGAGCGTATACATTTGCATATGAAACATCAAGCTGATAAACAACGAACTGAGCGCGTGTTTGCTGAAGGTGACTTTGTTTACTTGAAGTTACAGCCCTACGTTCAATCATCTGTGGCTCCCCGTGCTCACCACAAGCTATTGTTCAAGTATTACGGGCCATACAAGATACTTGAACGTGTGGGAGAAGTGGCGTATCGACTGGACTTGCCCACTACCAGCAGAATTCACCCAGTGGTGCATGTGTCTCAGCTCAAGAAAGCTTTAGGCCCCACTGTTCAAGTTCAGACTACCTTGCCATCTCCACTGCGCTGAAGCTTTGGCTTTGGCAAACGACTTGCATGTTCACAAGGTCCAGGTCACCTCTGACTGTCTGAACGTGGTGCAGGATATCAATGGTTCTGAGGAGAAAGGGCAACACTGCATGATCTTGCGGGAAATAAGAAGTGCGAGAAATGGATTTCAGGAAGCTGTGTTCAACCATGAACGCCGCGAGGCAAATGTAGAAGCTCACAGATTGGCTAGGTCAGCTACTAGCCTGCCTTTAGGCAGATATGTGTGGTTTTCTGTTCCTGTAGAAATGGGAATTTCTGTAAACATTATGTCTCCTGTTTAATAAAGCCTTGGTCGTTTTGCTCAAAAAAAAAAAAAACACTCTTAGCCGGCATCTGCATCTGCTCCATCGCGTGCTTGTTGCTCCATCCGCATCTTGTGCATGGTCGTGTTAAATCTGAACCGATCTAATTATACGGAGCTAAACAGGTGACGGGATTTGATAATCTCAATTGATGTGGTTTTAAATTAAGCAATTAATAGACTTGGGTGAGCAAGAGACATTTCACGAAATTGATTTGGTTGAAGTTGAGTGTTAAGCGAGACTTTTACCATTGCATCCATTTTACTCTCAAAATGTTTCAAGAACCAGATTTTCCAACTATATATTCGTTTACAATAAAGTCAAACTATATTTCTGCAAAGGTGTAAACTTTTGTTGAATTTTGTTTCAGTCAGCTAACGAAACGATGCATAACCGCTATGAACAATCGCATGAACTTATTCACGCACATTCCTGGCACCCCCCTGATTCATCTGAAGAAGGTATGTAAACGTTGCTACTTGTTGCAAGAGGAACATCTGGATGCAACGCAAGGAAAACGAAAGGAAAATTGGCAGGGAATAAAGAATGGCAGTCGGCTACACAAAAATTCCATCGTCCACCCGACAAAGCATTGATTGCTGGTTCTGTTCTCTCTATAAACCTTCACTAAGCTTCAATCTTGTTGACCCTGAAGGCCTCATTCGGCCGGCAGGGATTAAGGTGTATTATCCCTAGTGTTTTGGGTGAAAATCCGTACTTCACTCGTGTATTGGCAGGTTTTGATTCTCGGCAACGGCAGGCTACTTGTTTGGTATCTAGCTATAGCTATGATCAGTGCCTACTTTGCTTTTGCATGCAACTGTCCTGACCCGTACGCTGCATGCACGAGTCCCCCGGGCAGGCCGATGCCGGGCGCCAGCATAGCATGACAGAGCAGAGTACGAGCACGCGCGGCAAGAGGCAAAACGCGAGGGGTACCTCGCGTCTCTAATTAGCTTCAACCCGACGAGTTTTCAGGGAAATACCCGGGCTCATCCCAATCAATCCCAGCCTGCCGAACAGTTTTTGCAGAGTTTTGAGGTGTATTATTGGGTTGGCCTGAGTAAATACACTCCAAACCCCACAAAGACACCTGCACCGAACGAGGCCGAAGGAGTCCATGACTCTCCGCCTCGGCAATGGTTAGGCTGCATTTGTAGCCTCCACTTCTACTGCCACCGGCTTTGTGGTCGTGCGCCAACGCGAGGAGGCGGAGGTGCAGTGTGGCGAAGTCGCGGTGTGTGGCGAGGACGACGAGAACCGCCATGTGGGAGAGGGGACGAATGTGCGCCGCACAAAAGCCAGTAGGGTTGTAGGTGTCATGCATTAACGTGATGGCGGGTGGGTCAAGGCGAAGGAAGACACTTTTGCGCCCGCCTAGGGAACCGCCGCTCGCCTAACATTAAGATGACCAGCGTCATCGCGTATCTCGCTTTAAATTTGTTTCACTAACGCTATGTGTCGTTGACAGAGCCGATCAGCCTGTCGATCCAACGTGGCGCCATTTGCCGCTTCTGGTGGTCGGCACTCCCATACCACTCCCTATGAATCGGGATCGATATGGAAGTGCCGGACAATTTATTGGGTCGCACCGACAATTTGCCATTGTTGGGGCCGTGGCTTGGCATGGAATTTGTAGACCATGTCTCATAGAATTATTTTCCGCTTGGCGTGCCCTCCTGTTTAGCTCTTAGCTGGCATCTGCATCTGCTCCATCCGCATCTTGTGCATGGTCGTGTTAAATCTGAACCGATCTAACTATACGGAGCTAAACAGGTGACGGGATTTGATAATCTCAATTGATGTGGTTTTAAAGCAATTAATAGACTTGGGTGAGCAAGAGACATTTCACGAAATTGATTTGGTTGAAGTTGAGTGTTAAGCGAGACTTTTACCATCACCAATTCTTATTTAATAATAGTAATAATAAAGAATTGGAATAATAAAGAATTTGCATGCATTTTACTCTCAAAATGTTTCAAGAACCAGATTTTCCAACTATATATTCGTTTACAATAAAGTCAAACTATATTTCTGCAAAGGTGTAAACTTTTGTTGAATTTTGTTTCAGTCAGCTAACGAAACGATGCATAACCGCTATGAACAATCGCATGAACTTATTCACGCACATTCCTGGCACCCCCCTGATTCATCTGAAGAAGGTATGTAAACGTTGCTACTTGTTGCAAGAGGAACATCTGGATGCAACGCAAGGAAAACGAAAGGAAAATTGGCAGGGAATAAAGAATGGCAGTCGGCTACACAAAAATTCCATCGTCCACCCGACAAAGCATTGATTGCTGGTTCTGTTCTCTCTATAAACCTTCACTAAGCTTCAATCTTGTTGACCCTGAAGGAGTCCATGACTCTCCTCAGGTCCCCCTCTTCCTCCAAGAGCACCCGCTCTGGCGACTGCAGCCGGAGCGCGTACAGCCGGTTGTTCTCGACGCCTAGTACCGTTAGGTAACGCCGGTCCCACTCCAGCCTCTGCACCCTGTCTTTCGGCATCACCGCTAGCTCATTGTTGCTAGCGTAGGACCTTATGTTCACCTGGAAGCATAACATAGCAGTACATCGTTCAAGAAGGATTCGGGGAAAAACATGCCGGAAATATCATTAAAACGTACTTCTTGATTGCACTATGATATATGCATTTGACTGTTTTCATTTACCTCGACTTCATAGTAGAGCTTGCCATCGTCAGCGACCTTAGACGATGCTGAAAGCACATTTGACTCGCGTCGAACGCCTAGCCTGGTCGACATGAACTCCGTGAGGTACTGCTTCAGAACTCCTTCTGCAGCCTTCTCTGGAGGGCCTAGGTCCTCGACAGTTTTGTAGTTTGATGATGAAGGGGAGGATATATCGACGGACATGTTCACGTCGAGGAGGACCGGGTCTCTGAAGAATATGTCCGCACCAGCTCCTCGGACCTGGATCCATCCTTTTGGGTACAGGAAGGAGTAGCCGTCAAAGGTGTCGATGTACTCCCTGAATGCGCCGCCAGTGGTCTCAGCTAAGGCGGTCCGCTTCGGCCCGAAAAGGAGGACAGCTGAAGTTGATAGTAGTGTGGATAGTACATTCCTCCTGGGAACTGCAAAAATCTTTTTAGCTCACTTGAAATTTGCAACAATGTAACAATTTAAGAATTTACTGATATGTAGGCGAACATGGCAATTATCAAAGGTCTTCCAAGTTATTGCATATTTTCAACGATTTCTATTGTAGTTATGCAAATTAATGCAAATGTATATTAGCACAAGAAAAGATTCAAAAAGGAAGATTACTCATTAAGAACAAGGTTCTCGACCATGGCTGTTACTGATCCAAATCACAAGGTTCTCGTACACTTTACAAGGTTTACTAGGTTACTTTTCAGCATTTAGTATCCAGAGAGCAAGTAATTTTATTAGCTTAGTGCCACTGGCGCACCAGAGTGATCTTGGAATGAATCAACATAATGACACGATGTCTGACCGCATGACTCGCTACATCAGAACTTGTCTGAACTCTATCAGCATTCAGAAAGTATCAGCTATGTATGTCCTTGACAAATACTCTACAAATATCATGATGAGAAGCTGTTTACTACTGCTATCAGTCTGTTATATAATCTCTCCATTTTTGTTGAATTGCTTTGCGTGTAAACAACAGGGTCGGACCTGCAGCAGAAATTGTAAAGTGCAGTGGGGTTCCCTGGATGAAAACAAACCTCATACCTCAAAACCTCAGAGGGGACCTCAATGGACGAAGGCTGGGACGGGGTGGAGGCAGCAGCAGCAGGAACGCGCGCGATGTCCCGCGGGGCGAGGTGGAAGAAGGAGAACGGGGATAGCGGCGACGCGCGGCGCGAGAGGCCGGAGGTGAGGGTGTGGTGGAGGCGTGGGGGCTGGACCGAGGCGACTGTCGTTGCTCCAAGGCACGGCATGGCGGCAGCTGAAGAACAGAGGATGGTGGCGACGGTGCGGCCCCTATCTCTTATCTTCGGTGGAGGAGGACACTCCCGCACGGGAAACGGAAGAAAGATGTACGGCCCGCTGGTGTGTCTGGTTGGGCATGTGTCTATTGCTTGGGCCATCACTGTAACTGACTGGGCTTCGCCAAGAGGCCTTAACTTGAAGGAAATTCTGCGTTCTCCAAAAACTTAATAAATCAAATCTGAAATAAATGATTTTGGCATTTATGTTGCACGTACATATACTATTTATTTGCACATGGTCAAGAGAGAAAAAATACTATCTAATTTCAGAGAAAAAACAGGGAGCACATAACACATCATCAAGCAAGCATCTAGGTTCTCACTGTTGAGAACAGTTCAGTGTGAATCCTGGGTTAGTTTTCGTTTCCAACTTTTCCTCTCGTGAACAGTGCTCCTGAGAGGCGAAAGGAAGGGCGCTGCGTTCCCTCGCTCCGCCGACGGCCGGATCGCCGGCTGCCTCCCTCTCTGGCTGCCCTTGTGGCGGCAGGAGGGTGGAGGGGCTGTCGATCTGCGCTCGAGGCTTGTAGATAGTAGGGTAGGGCTCCCCTTCGGCGCCGGCAGGGTGTGGGTGGCGGCGGCGATGTGGAATAATGGTGCCAGTGCTTCTTCCCCATCACGGCGAGGCCAGGCTTGGCGGAGTTGTGAAGCTACTGGCGGTTGGTGCCCCCAGATCCGTCGATCTGGTGGGGTTTCGTGCTCTGGGTGTGGCCGCTGCGGCGAAGGTGGCGGCCTTCCCCTTGAGCTTTTGTCCCTCGGCCTCGTCTTCGTCTTGGTGAGGTGGCTTCTGGCCTTGCTTTGGAGGTTCTGGGGGTGCGGCGAGGTCTGGAGCTGGTGCCGGTGGCTGGTTCTCCTCGTCGCCTGTACAGGAGCGGTCGTCCATGGCGGATCTTCCCCTCTTCTGCTTCCGGGTGGAGGAGGTGACAGGGCGTCGGCGGTGCGTCATCTCTCTGCCTCATCGTCATGCGGGTGTGCCATAGCCGAGGTCGACGACTTCCCGCTCGCAGATGCCGGTTGCTGTCCAAGGTCAGGCTGCCGCGGGTGCGGCGGCGCCGGTGCGTTGACGGCGCGTCTTCGGCCCGTGCCGATGTGTTCTCAGAGATGGGTGTCCAAGGACCGGGATGTAATTCTGTTGTTTCTTGGGGTGCTTTGTACTGCTGACTCCTTTTTATAAGATCTGTGGTGGCTTTCGCAAAAAAAAGAGAACAGTTCAGTGTTCGGTAGTGCTTAACTGGCAACACTTTGTATGTCAAACAAAAGGAAGATATTGAACAAAAATAAGGCCACAAGCTTGACCGGCTGGTAACCGCGGTATTTCGACCGGCAACGAAATCCCTATTCTTGAATTCTTGACAAAACACGTGAAAAAACTGCAGAGCACCAAAAAACTACACATGTTGCGCTAACCTTAAATATATAATAGGTGAGAACCTAACATCGCTGAATGTGCTATGATCAGAACGCGTCATTCTTGCTGCTAGCTTGAAAAAAACTTTGCGAGAACCAAAGTATGAAACACGAGAAAACTTTACACTACGATGCATCACCTCGAGATCTAGAGGCTCAAATCCGCAGCAACAAAACAATAAGGGCTTGTTTGATTTGAAGGATTGGTTCCAATCCTTCAAAGGAATTTCAACATGAGGGTGTGAGCTCATGTTGAAATTCCTTTGAAGGATTGGAACCAATCCTTCAAATCAAACAAGCCCTAAGGCTGTCTGGTGTCCGTCGCGTCGGCCACGACGGCAACACCATGATGGAGAACATGGCACAAGACGTGTGGGCTCCACGAGAGAAGTAGCCATTTTCTTAAGAAAGTATTTGCTCTCCACTTAGTTTGTTGGCTTGTCCACATCACGATCCAATGTCAACTCCCCGGACATTAGCAGCGCTGGTTCCATCATGATAAACAAAACAGTCTTCACTTGGCAATTTGTGAGAAAGAAAATTGAAGTCAAGGGTGTCGTCCCTCTCGACGGATCGATGGTACATTGCAGATTTCGTTGCAAGCAAGCAATGTCCCTAGACCCTAGCTACCAAGTCCATCAGACGGGCCGGCCGTGGTTCGACTTGAGAGATACCTCGTCCATGAATGTTTCTTTGCGCGTACGGTGTCTCACCATGGGATGTGTTTGTTCTTGTTAAATAGTACGTAGGAACCACGCAGCCCTTTTGATAGTACACAGACACAATAACCTGGCATGTCGCCGACGGTGTTATTCGACGGGCTAGTGGCCGCCAGTAGACTCATCTCCATGATCATCCAGGCGGCGGATACGGCGGACCACAACAAGAAGGAGTGCAAGCACCTGGCGGGTCGGATCCACATGATCGCGGAGCTGCTGCCGCACGTGCAGGATCCGGAGGCGGCGCGGCCGCTGGCCGGGCTTGATGACGCGCTCATGGAGGCGCACGAGCTCATCCAGTCCTGCCAGGGGAGAGGCCGGACCTACAGCTTCTTCTCGGCCAAAAGGCAGGCCGACAGGTTCCGGGACGTCCAGGGCAGGATCGACTCCTTCCTCCTCCTCTTCCCGGTGATCAACCATATCACCATAACCCGCCGCCTCGACGGTCCGGGCAACGTCTCGGTTCTGAATCGCGCCAGCTCCTCCAAATCCCAGGCCGCAGTTTCTCAGGAGGAGTCGGAGGGAGCCGAGAGGTTCACGCTGAAGGAGATCACGGCGGCGACCGGCAACTTCTCCGTCGTGCTCGGCGAAGGCGACTCCGGAACGGTGTACAGGGGCAAGCTCCACGACGGGCGTGAGGTGGCCGTGAAGCGCCTCAAGGACGGCCTGCGGTGCGCGGAGGACACGTTCGGCACGGAGCTCGCCATTCTCCACCCGGTCCGCCACGAGCACGTCGTCCGCCTCCTGGGCTCCTGCGCCGAGGAGGCAGAGCGCTTGCTCGTCTACGAGCACATGGACAGCGGCACGCTCAGAGACCACCTGGACGCGTCCCCGGACCCGGCGGCGGCGGCGTCCTGGAACTGGAAAACGCGCGTCGGTGTGCTGCTCGGCGCGGCGCGCGCCATCAAGCACCTGCACTGCCGCGCCGTGCCGCTGCTCATCCACTGCAACGTCACCTCGTCCAACATCCTTCTCGACCGGAGCTGGACGCCGCGCCTGTCCGGCTTCGGCGCGTCGGTGTGGCGGGCGCCGGACGTGGAGTCCCAGGCCGTGGACGTCGTCCAGACGTACGGGTACGCCGACCCGGAGTACTGCAGCACGGGCCGTCTGAAACCGGCGACCGACCTGTACAGCCTCGGCGTGGTGATGCTCGAGGTGTTGACGGGGAAGCTGCCGGTGGTGGCTGTCTGGGAGGAGACGGCGAAGAGGATGGTCGATACGACGTTGGTGTCCTGGGCGCTACCGTGCATTCAGGCCGGGCAACTCGGCGACGTGCTTGACAGGCGCGCCGCGTCGGAGCCAACGCCACGCCAGCGCGAGGCGCTGCAGCTGGTAGCGAGCACGGCGGCAAGCTGTTTGTTGATGCATGGAGATAACCGGCCGGCCATATCGGACGTCGTGGCAAATCTCGAGAAGGCGAACCAGCTCATTTGCAACGAAAAGCTTGGTCGATTTGGACGATGATGAGTTACTATGCCAGTTGCATCATGGTACGTGTGACTGCTTGTTCATTCCTAGCAATGTGTGCGGTTGTGCTGCCTCATTTGCCCTCCTTTGTAATTATGAAGTCTAAACAGACATGGAGGCAAACATGCATCGAATTTTGGTATAGCGTCAAGTATGCATTGCTAATTCCAAACATACTGCCAAGGAATGTATTTTCGGTTAACAAAGTTTGCGGCTATATTAAAATGATGCATCAATGAGAAGAGCATACTCCTAGCCGGCAGCCGCGCCTTTGAGAGGATTATGATATATCATGTATGCACATTAATAAAATAATAAAAGTACGAGTAAAAGAAAAACAAATAACATGACATGGTAAGCACTGACACGAGAGAAAATTGCAAAATTGGAGCCCTATAGTTCACACTAGTTGAATTTGGCGTGGCGTCACGCCACGCCCTCGGTGATTTTTTTTTAGAATATATATATATATATATTTTTTTTTCACTAAAATGTCGTTAAATTGGAATGCTTAGACATGTTCCTATTTTGTTGTGAGTAGGTACTTTTTTTTGTGAGCATTCTTTTTTTTTGGTATATTTTTTTTTTTGTAGAGGTTTCTATTTTATTGTGAGTAGGTACCATTTTTTTTGTGAGCATTTTGTTGGTGTATTTCATAGATTATTGAAATGTTTAGTGTTTTGGAATGTTCAAACATGTTTCTATTTTGACGTCAACATTTAATTGAAGTGAGGGAAATCCATTTGAATCTGATTCCACGCTTGGAGAAAGTTTGTTGGTGTCGAAATTTTGGCGAAGTTGAAATGTTCAATCATATTTGTTTTTTGTTGTAAGTACGTACTGTTTTTTTTCCTTTTTTTTGTTTTTTTTTTGTGAGCATTTTTGATATATTTTTATGGAATAGTGGAGTATTGTTTAAATTTTGGTATGGTCAGGTAGCATTTTTTTTATGAGCATTTTTGATATATTTTGCAGAGTGTGCAAATGGTTAGTAGTTTGAAATGTTCGAGTATGTTTGTATTTCACTGACAATATTAATTTGAAATTAGGAAATGTGCATTTGAAATATTTCGAAATAGTGACAAAATTTGAATAATCCAAAAAAAAATCCCTACCGTAAGAAGTTTGTATGTATTTTTCTGATTGTTCTGATACGTTACTCGTAATTTTTTTTGTCTAGTGGATATTTTCGGAGATATTGACTTATAATTTATTTGAATTTCGAAAGTTGGTGAGAGTGGGAAGCTATTCATTTTTTTCTCGTTTTTTAAATGCTTAGATTTGGAAGCCGTTGAAAGTTCTGAAGTTTTCAAAAAAAAAATCCAAATCTGTTTTTCATGTTGCTGTGAATAGGTAGCATTTTTTTGTGAGCATGTTTTTTATTTATTTTGTAGAATGTGTAAACATTTAGTAGTTCGAAATTTTCGAACATGTTTGTATTTTCGGGGTCTATATTCAATTGAATTTAGTAAAAATGTGTTTGAATTACCTTTAAATGGTGACAAAAATTGGGTATTCCTTTCTTTTGTCCTTCGGCATAACCTGCTTGTATGTAATTTTCCGATTGTTTTGATACATTACTCGTGTTTTCCCCTGCATATATTTGGAGATATTTATTTATAATCAGTTTGATTTTTTTGAAATTGATGAAAGTGGGAAGCTTTTAGTATTTTTTTTTTCGTTTTTCAAGTGCTCTGATGTGGATGAAGCTGAAAGTCTTTCTGACCGTTAAGCTAAATTTAATATTTAAGAGAAAACACAAACACGTCATATTAACTCACATAGGTTAGTGTTTTCAATTACTATAACTAAACTCCCTCCAATTGTGGAATTTCAATCTTTAGAGGAATGCAATTTGTGAGATAATATGTGAAATACATATTTATATATCCGGGAGTACTTTTATCTTTTTTTCCTAGTAAATTGAAATGTTCAAATGTGTTGCATGTATTTTTTTTTGTAAGGACTTTGATATATTTTATTGTAGTTGCAAATATTTAGAAAATTGATGGCATAATAACTAATGATTTTTTTTGTGTGAACGTTCATATATTAGTCACATTTGTGAAGCAATTTGTCATATTGAGTATTTGCAGATATTTAGAAAATTGGAGTGTTTGGATATGCTTGAAATAAACCATAAACACTTGTTTCAACTTCATAATCAGGAGGAATGCAATTTGTGAGATAATATGTGAGATACATATTTATATATTCGGGAGCGCTTCTACTTTTTGTTCGTTAGTAAATTGAAATTTTGAAATGTGTTGCATGCATTTTTTTTTGTAAGGACTTTGATATATTTTATTGTAGTTGCAAATATCTACGAAATTGATGGCATAAGTAGTAAATTGAAAATTTCAAATGTGTTGCATTTTTTTTCTTTTTTTTTTTGCATGAATTATGATATATTTTGTTGTAGAAGAAGCTATTTGTCACATTGAGTATTGCAGATATTTAGAAAATTGGAGTCTTTTTCCGAATTTTTTTTATTTTATGCATATTGTTTTAGTAAAATGGCCATACCTGTTAGGAGCGCAGCATTTTTTTTTTGTAAACATATCTTTTAAAAGGGTATCATTTACGTTAATTTGTCTGATGTAGTCAAATATTATCTTATGGAAATTATTGTTTTTTTTAATTGGTGAAAATGGGAAGCTATTCATATTTATTTATTCTGGTCGGTGGATATGTTTTGAAAATATTGTTTTTTTCGAACTTTTTTATTTTATGCATATTGTTTTAGTAAAATGGCCATACCTGTTAGGAGCGCAGCATTTTTTTTTAAATACATCTTTTAAAAAGGGTATCATTTACGTTAATTCGTCTGATGTAGTCACATATTACCGTATGGGAATTTTTTTTTATTGGTGAAAGTGGAAAGCTATTCGTATATTTTTTTTTCCAAATGCTTGAATTTGGAAGCCATTGAAATTTTAGAAGTTTTTTTCGAATCTGGAATTTAGTCATATGGGCTGTGTGGTAAATTTCGGAATTAGAAATATCCTTTTTTTTAGAAAGCGTGGAAACTTTGGGTTTTTTTTTGATTTCTAATTACCTTTCGAAAGTTCTAATATGTGAAGTTTAATTTAAATCGAATCCATATTTAGGAGGTACGTTTTTTTTTTTTTTTTTTTACAACAATGTTTCCTGGAAATTTTCATCTAATCGTATTTTCTAATGCAATGTTTTTTTTAACTATTATGTGGAATTTGTTTTTTGTAGACGAATTTGCATTTTCTAGAAATATTCATTTAATCGTTTCTTTTTATATACATTGATTCTTGTTGTTTATTTTGTATTTCATTGGAGTAGTCTTTTTTTTTATGTGCAGTGATTTTTTTTATTTGGAGCTGTGTTTTTTAAAAGTTCTAAGAGTTTTTAAAAAATAGGAAAACAAAAAACGTAAAGAATTTTTTTTTTGAATTCTAATTACCTTTCGAAAGTTCTAATATGTGAAGTTTAACTTAAATCGAATCCATATTTAGGAGGTACGTTTTTTTTTTCTTGTTTTTTTTACAAACAATGTTTCATGGAAATTTTCATCTAATTGTATTTTCTAATGCAATGTTTTTTTTTTATTCTGTGGAATTTAGTTTGTAAGACGAATTTGCATTTTCTGGAAATATTCATCTAATCATTTTTTATATGCATTGATTCTTTTTGTTTATATTGGAGTAGTCTTTTTTTATGTGCAGTGAATTTTTTTTTATTTGGAGGTGTGTTTTTTAAAAGTTATAAGAGTTTTTAAAAAATAGGAAAACAAAAACATAGAGAAAAAAAAAGGCCGGCCGAGCTGCACAGCAGCCCGGCCCAGCTAGCAGCCGGCCTGGCCAGCCCAGGCCCACTGTGACGTCGCCGTGACGTCACCGGTGGGCGGGCGCTGCCGCGGCGGCGGCGACCACGCCGGCGTCGCATCACCGCGATTCGGGGTGCGCGCGGACGCGGGCTGTCCGGGAGAGGCGGCGCCGCCTCTTTCGTGTCGTCGGAGCGTCTCCGGCGGCGTGGAACGCGGCGGCGGAAGCGGAGTGCGGCGCGGCCGATTCCGGCATGGTCGCGCCGTTCTGGCACGCGGCCGTGGGCGAGGAGGGGGAGGCGGCGACGGCGGACCACGTCGTGCGCTTCGATTCGGGCGGGGAGGGCCGGAGCGGCGGCGGCAGGAGGCGGCGGCGGCATCGCCGCCGCGCGGGGAGAGAGAGGAGGGAGGGGGGGGTTGTGGAAGTTTTACAAAAAAGGCCGCCTGTTTTCCGGAATTCGCAATTCGGTCCCTCCGCACGTTGAAACGTGGACTGCGGGTTCGATTTCTGTTTTCTGTAGGGGCGTTTCTGCAAAAGCGTGATCGACGCCTCTGCTGGCCGTCGGATCTTCAGCGGACGGCCGGAATCGCGCGCACTGTAGCTACTGTAGCGCTACAGTAAATCGTCTGTCTTTTATATATAGATAGATAGATAGATGCTAGTGCTCGCGTGTGGACTATGGTGGCCCTCCCGGCTGCCACCTGTGCCCTCTGGAAAATTCCTAACGAAATAGATTTTTCGTGATCTTTTGGGTTATTTTGGGCCTCTGATTTTTTTTCGACGAAACCAAAAACATGCAGAAAACAAAAATTGACTCTTGGCGCTCGGTTAATAGGTTAGTCCTTAAAAATAATATAAATTCATACCAAAAGTATGTAAAATGATATGATAATAGCATGGATTATTTAAAAATTATATATACATTCGAGACGTATTAGACCTCCTTTCTAACTAAACAGAAAGCGCTCAAAGACGCAGTAAACCCGGGGGACTAATGATGGTGATATTACTACCGAGTGGACCATGTCCATGGAAGAATCCAACAACTCTCGAGAAGACCAAGTCAAAGGAACCATAAGAAGGACCAAAGAGGCCCATGTTGTGACTAAAGCCTTTGGTATAGATAACAACATTGAATCCAAGTGATGGACTCAGTATAGACTCCTCGAACCGACGTTGGGTGATCAACTTCTACAAACTTCGCAGCCAAGACAAAAGACGTAGCCGTCAAGGCTGGAGTTTCTATTCAGCTCCATTGTGTGTTGACACAATTGTAACTCTAGTTAGTTAATATCCATCAATGTTTCCATTCATTGTAACCCGGTCTCATTGCACTATATAAAGCAAGACGCATGAATCCTTTGGGACAAGTTATTCAATAAACAATACATGAAGCAAGAGTAGATGTATATCTCAACACGGAGGGGGCCGGCCAACCT
Source organism: Puccinellia tenuiflora (assembly GCA_012064385.1). Lineage (NCBI taxonomy): Eukaryota > Viridiplantae > Streptophyta > Magnoliopsida > Poales > Poaceae > Puccinellia > Puccinellia tenuiflora. Next base: position 16,132 of record QRDG01000478.1, on the reverse strand, counting down.
GGGTAAATCGCTCATGTCAATATCGTACCTACGTCCCCACACATTCTCATATCGACTGCAAGCACTATGGCTGGTCCCGCGAACACATGTCGAGGGTAACATGACAAGAGCAAGATACATTTGGAATATCCACCAGCATACATGTCTAAGTGAAAGCATCTTGAGAGAGCCAAGCAATCCTAGAAGTCCTCACCCGCCAATACAAAGCTTCAAAGAAGTGATAAAACTCAATTGGAAGAGAACATGCATTTCTAGATCAGTACCACCTGCTCTAGCAAAAGCATTAACACCGCTACAAACCCCATTTACGAAGTTTTCAGCAATTCTCTTACCTAGTTCACACTCTTCATTCCAAGCACGTATAATGGGATGGCTTTAGGCCATTAACTAAAATGATTAACTAAAAGGATGGCTTAAGGCCATTAATTAACATGATTAACTAAAAGGATGGATTAAGGCCCTTAACTAGGGATGGCAAGGCCATTAACCAATATGATTAACTAAAAGGATGGTTTAAGGCCATTAACTAACATGATTAACTAAAAGCATGCAACACCCAGCCCTGCACTAGTTTTTTATCACAACAGCTAGCAGGGCACATCGATCATGGTTTCATGTGCAGGGGCGGAGGCAGGATTCAAGTTTAAGGGAGGCTAACCATGGTGATCATTGATTAGGGGGGCCAAACATGGTGTTTTTTCTTCTAAAACCAAATCCAAATCACGCCTATGCCTAAAAAATATGGTTGTACCATGGTATGGGGAGGGGGGGCCAAGGCCCTGCTGGTCCCCCGCTAGCTCCGCCACTGCTCATGGGGTTATTGTTTCGCACATCGTCGGCAAAAGGACAAATATGATGTTCTGCGCGGCTGCCTTGCCGTCCTTCATCTCAGGATCGCCGAGTTCTTCAATCTTCTTGGCCTCGGGGATGTTGCTCCACTTCTTGGTCTTCCGGGAGCCGATCAGCGCGCAAGAGACATCCTTCCAACTTACCAGCAAATCAACGCCAACACTGGAGACACGGCCACCATTGTCCCACACCGTCATCACGTTCTTGAAGACGAGGGTGAAACACTGCGCCTCACACACGGTGAGCACCATGGCGGCCAGCGCCTTGCGCACCTCATCCTGCGGGATGGTCCCGCCCAGGGTCAGCCCATAGGCTGGGCAAAATGGGCGACCACCCAAGGCCCGGAAAAGAAAAGGGGCCAATAAAAATAGGTAGTGATCACTACATATTTAGTTAAACCAAAAAAACTCCATCGTTAAACAATCAACAATTTTTTTAAAGCTTTCCAGAGTACCACAATTTAAAAAATACTACAATTTGACATCCTCAAAACTGTTATTATTTGAAGTATTGGACAACATAGTCCAACCTTCTTTTTTCTAAAACTCGGAAAGGAAAAACTTGAAGTGTTGCTTCTCCGGACATTGAGACACTATAAAATTGATATACTTTTCAAGCATAAGATAAAGCATGAATGACTTTTCTACTCAACAGTGAACAAATTTGAATATGATTTTTAGTTGGCATAGGTCTAGAAATAATATAAATACACATGAATAAAGTATTCCACATGACAAAATGCAATGATGCCATTTATACAACTCAATGCATGCACTTTAGAAGTATGTACATGCTTAATCCCGTGCAATTCATTTTTATTTTATAAGCTGACAAGGGACATGTATATTCCAGATGATAACAAGCACATTGCGCATATCAAATAATTAAATTTAGTATGCAAATATACTAGAATCCGCACCATTTTATATTAGTTAGTGATTACTCTAAGAAATATTGTTTCAATACCATGTATAGCGCATGCACAATTTGTTCAGCTTTTACTTGCTAGACATTTTTCACTACGAAAAGGAGTACATAATAATGTGTTTTGTTCAATGTATACTCTATTTTTTATAAATATGATTTTTTTACTTAATCATGCACTAGAAACCGCTACAGAGATATTTGTTAGATCCTACACTTTTTATATCTTTACGATAAATATATATAAATTATATTTATTATGCATTGTAGAAAATTGGTTCTATAACAAAATTTTGTTACAAAATACATATTACTTTCTTTCAATGATATTCAGTGCAAAAAAACACAAACTAATATTTGGTAACGGTACTTGTTACGTGGTTAAAATGTGACAACATATATGAAATTACACTAGTAATATTGTAACATGCTAAAATAAGATCTAGATAAGTACATAAGTTTAGTAAAAATGCATTTTCCGTGGGCCCAACATTTCGTTCGACCCGTGGTCCCGTCGATCTTGTACTACACGAGCGTGGAGACGCCCAGCTGCGTCGCGCCTTTGCCAACGGCGAAGTTCACCATCTGCTTGTAGTTGTGGCCGCCGATACGAGCTCTGTAGTCGTTGCCGAAGGAGAAAGGTTTCGTGGCCGGAAGCTGATGAGCGGTGCCCTTGAAGCAGTACCAAGCGCTATCCTGCGGCTTGAAGCCGACGAGGTACAGGTTGTCCGCCCTGAGGCAAAGCAAGAAAAACCAAGGAACTCGCCAAGACTTACACATCCTTTGCGACGGGGCGACGAACGATAGGAGCACAAGGAAACCAATGGTCTTCATGGTCAGCATCTCACCGGCCGGTGTGGCTAGCTCTGCTTGCTTCGGTTGGACGACGCTAGGCTAGCTGTGGCCGGTGGTGTGGTTGTATCTTGGACGGTAGAGGCTAGCTGCGCGCAGGGTATTTATACCCAGCTGGCTGGTACGATGTGTATTTTTCTGTCAAGAGTAATAGTAATTGCCTTTGGCCATAGGGGTTGGGGACGACGAGATTTCAAAATACATCTACCGTCGCGAATTACTAATTCTCACCTACGCACCGGCAAAACCAGCCGCAAGATGGGTCGATGATCAGGACGTGTAACCACCCACACTATGCATGCTTGCTAGAATTAGTAGTAGGATGCAGTATTAATTCCGTCCTCTTTTGTTTTAAATGTTAGCAGGAGAACTGCTAAATTTATTGAACAGATAGAATGTTGGTCCAGTTTATGAGGGAAATCAGACCCAAAAACCATACAAACAGTGCCTTTCGATGAACAACACACAACACACCACCACAAAACCACGAGACCCTCTAACTGCATCCACCTCCTAGACAACGCCCCAAAGAGCGAATGCAACACCGGTGGCGCCGCCGTTGTCCGATCTAAAAGACTAGACCTAAGGTTTCTCCTGGAGGATGTTAGGGAAGGCGAGTGAGAGTAGCTACATCGATGCCTCCAACAAGGGAACGACGCCCGAAGGCGCCGCCATCGACGACTCCGGCCACAGCCGGAGTACGGCTTTCACTGGTATTTTCACCCGCAGATCCCAAAACAAGGATATGGCCAACCCACCACACCGCAACCCTTGCCTCCACGGCCACACACACCTTCCAACAAGCTCGACGTGCTGCCCGCCTTTCTTCCACTGCCCCCCTGGACGGAGGATGCAACACCTCATTCGTCTCCCATCGGGAGGATGCAACCCACGCCGGCGCCATTCGTCTCCTCGAGGATACAACGCCCGTAATTCCGTCCTCACAAGCTGCTACCGGTACAACTGCGGAAACATGCACTGCAGTGGTACGCAGAGATTCACATGCGCGCCCGAGACAACCACGAGCGAACCAACACATTCATACCAGGTATCCAAAGCAACGGAGCGGGGCGGAGCAGCCCTGGGCTTGCAGCTGCATATGCTGCCTTGGCACGGGGGTGGATAAGGCCTAGTTCTTTTGACAGCTTAAAAAATAAGCTGCCACCTCCCCAGCTTCTCCTATAAGTCATTTGGCTTATTATATGGAGTTTCTAAACTAATCATCCCATAACTATACTAGAAGCTCTAAATAATAAGCTCGTCGGTTTATGAGAGAAGCTGGGGAGGGGGCAACTTATTTTTTAAGTTGCCAACAGAACTGGGCCTAAGGCGCGTCCCTACATAACGGTTGGATTTTTTATTTTTTTGTGACAGTTACGTTTGGAGAAATCTTAGTTCATGGAGTACTTCATACTTTCTTGGTTCTGCAATTCGTACAAGGATTCTGAATCCTGACTTGTAGTGCTTCTTTTTTTCCAATGAAAAAATGCCAGTATAAATACAAAGAGTATCGAGTTTTTGTCGGAGTTTTTGTCACCACTAAACATTCAGCCAAAATACCCAACTAAAGATGGCCACAAAAGGCGGAAATTCAATATGGTGCCCGGGCTCATATGCTCCCGATTTTTTCGGGAGCAAAAAAATTGAAAACATTTCAAAAAAATGCGAAAAAAATCATGCAGGTACTTGACCATGGTCCGCATCGCCATGAAAAATTTCGCACCGAAATTTCATCGTATGCGCCCTGGGCGAAAATGACAAATTTCTGACAACAAATTCAATTTTCGGATCTCACATGCTGTCAGAAATTTGTCATTTTCTCCCAGGGCGCATACGATGACATTTCGGTGCGAAATTTTTCACGGCGATGCGGACCATGGTCAGGTACGTGCATGATTTTTTCGCATTTTTTTTGCAAAGTTTTTGATTTTTTACATTTTTTCGAAAAGTACCGGGAGCATGTGAGCCCGGGCTCACAAACGCCACTCCCCCACAAAAGGGCCATTCCTTATACTTAGAAGGCATGTCAAAATGATTTGTTTGCAGCGGCTGGGGTCTCCCAACACACACTGAACTTGGTCTTTTGCAGATTCACAAGATATACCCTAATTTTCGTCAAAGAAGACGCCAAACATTCAGAAAAAGACTATATCGCTACAATAAACAAATCGAGTACTAGCCAACTATTTCATCCTTGAAAGCAATTCTCCGTCAGACACGCTCCAGAGGCCAGAGCCATTGCAGCCTGGTAGCATCGACATGAGGAGAACTACTTGCAGTCAGCCTACCTAGGCTAAATGATATCTGTTAAAAATACTAGAGGATACCCCGCGTGTTGCGGTCGACAATTTAGCACAATTTGATGTGAAGAAAAAGAAGATAATGTGCATGAATATTGAGTGACACATTGTAGCACATACGTGCCTCTAATATGCATTTTGTGAAGTCAAATGTCACCGAATGGCACATGTTCTTCTAACTCCTTAAAAGAGGATTAAACTGACATTTGACACGGATTTGAGTTGTGTAACAAAGCTGCTTGGAGAGCAACTACAATTGTGACTTAAGGAGATTCTTGTATTTTTTTTACCGAGAATAAGCTTTTTCTAGTATACTTTTTCACTCTCACGTGTGAACATTCTGTGTCAACTTTACTTGACATATTTTACATATAAAGAAGTGTATTTCGAGATCCATAAAGCAAATAAACAATAAAGCATCGTAAATCATGCAAAACGCAAAAAGAAGAAGCAAAATTTAAGTCCAGACCAAATTAAGCCATATACAACAGGGAAAAGATAGATAGGTCTCAAGATAAAGAACAGAAAACATCTGAATGCATGACATATTGCAGAACTAATTTTAGAGAACAATTGCACAAAGTAGAGTAGCTAGTGATGACGGTTTGTTTATAGGGGTATCGCATAAGCCCAAAACATTTGGAATCTAGCACCCTTGCCAAAATGATGGTGTAGCATTTTCACCACATCTGGTATTTTGCCTTTATGTTATGAGAGTCAAATATCCGTAGATTGAGCACGAGAAACCCTGCAGATAAAAAAGGCACATTCATGAGCCAGTACACACATAAAAACCTGAGTTGCATAATAGTTGTTTCACACCTAAAATTAAAAAAAAAATCATAAATAGTTATGGGTTACTATACGTACACTGTAGAGAGATAACTTTGCATAGCTAGTGGGATTTTTACAGCTGCATACCTTTGTTGAATATAAATATATTGCCTAGCCCCTTTCCATCAGTTCGAACTTTTGGTCTATATGACTAGTGCAGCAATTCTATATGGTATCAGAGCCAAGAGGTCTCGAGTTCGAGACCCCGCTCACGCGGATTAAAAAAAAGGAAAAAAAGATCCTGCGGCCCGCTCCTATCCCACGCTAAGGACTAAAATAGACTAGACGTGAGGGGGAGTGTTGAATATAAATATATTGCCTAGCCCCTTTTCATCAGTTCGAACTTTTGGTCTATATGGCTAGTGCAGCAATTCTATAACCTTGTTGCTTTGTATGGTAAGCTGCATACCTTGTTGCTTTGTATGGTAATGATAGCAAGATCAGACAATAGAAACTTCATAATAAATAAACTCTGACATGAGTTTTTACCCACTTCATTGCGCCCAGTACACATGTATGTAAAGCCTCTGTTAACTTGATCAAGTTGATATTCAGATTGGGTTGCTCATTTGTTGACTGAAGCCAGACCATAATCAACAGATAGAAGAAGTATGTACCAAACTGAAGTAGATCGATCAGCGATGGCATAAAAAATATAGCATAGAGCGATAGGTGAAGCATCAACAACAATGACCGCTTTGTCCAAATGATATGGCACATGAGAAATTCAAAATTGACCAGCTCCCCAGATAAAGAATGCCTAACCGCAGTGGAGAAAAAATGTGCTAGAGTGTGACGAACAACGATGGTTTATATGGTCAGAGACTCCCAAAGGAATTGAATGGTGCCCTACAGTGAGTCGTGTTGTCGTGACCCAAAGGAATTGAACTGCTCGTGCACTTCACCACACCCTAATAATGAGTGCGCCTTTTGCATGTGGAGGTTTAGCTCTCGATTGCAGGTTAGTATTGTAGATGAGGATGGGAGAAGGCGTGCAACAACATAAATAAATGGCAAGATAAATGGGAAGGGAGATGGGTGTGGCCAGCTGGTGGTGTGATATACGTTCTCTCCTCACATGATGTTTTTTTCCTTTTCATTAGGTAGCATACTTGCTTAGATGGCAGGTTAGGATTGCTCAAAGATGTTTGATGAGGTGGATTCCTTGCATGTTGAGAGAATTTTTGTAGTGGGTCTTTGCTATTTAGATATAGAAGATACGGATGCTTTCTCCAAAACTTCGGCCCCATGTCAACATGGGCCACCGTCACGTTCGACCGCGGTCTTTTAACATTCTCGCTATCATCCACATTTGTAGACTCCTCCACCTGTAGCAAACAATTTGAAATGTAACCATTTTAATGATGATGAAACTGGAGGCATAAGAGTATTCTTTGAAACTCATCCTCTGCCTACGCCGTTATAAGCGATAGAAAAACAACAACGAAAAACAAGATCAAACCAACGGGGACACGGAATTTTAACGTGGAAAATCCTTCCAACAAGGAACAGAAAAAACCACGGGCGCCAGCCAGCAATACTTCACTATTTTGGGTGAGGTTACAAACGCGCCGGGATTTACAATATGTGTCTTATCCCGTGCGGTGGCTTACAAGAGGTATTTGTAGTGGTCCTGACCTAATAGGTCGGTAACAGGTGAACCCTAATCCAACTCGGTAACAACTCCTGACCTAATAGGTCGGCCCAAGCCTACCGGCGACGGGCCTTGCTTCGCTCCATCGTTAGCCTTCCCTCTTGTAGAATCGGATTTGGATCACCATAAAATAACATATGCCTCCATATCAGCACTTCTGCCGAATCAATAATTGTAACACCGTACTCATGAATTTGGTTGTAAGTTCTAACCTTTTATCTCATTTGCACTTTGTATTTTTTTGTTTCATGCAAATACAATAGTTTAAGAAGTTTAGTAAGGAAGAAGTATCCATTGGAAATAACATTGCGTTTCTTGAATACAACTTTAGACTCGACGCACTCTGGTTTTAGAAGCTATCTGAATAGAAGAACAAATGCAGCATAGCCTAGACCTCTCTTTCAGTTATTGACACTGAAAAGTTCATTTAGCCTTTTAGGTAATTTTTATGCTGATTTTAAGCATCGCTACGTTGTTCGCTATGATATACTGTTATTGTTCCTTGCAATCACAGTTAAAACTGCAACACAAATAATAACATCACTGTCAATAATGGTAAGTTATATTCTGCTTTAGTCACTAAAAAAATTCTTTAGTCTTTTAGGTAATTTATATTCTGCTTGTAAGCATCGTTGGTTGTTTGCTATGCCATATTGTTATTGTGGCTTGCAATCCTACTTTATACTGACGAAAATGGTTCTTGGCTCATAGTGAAAATACTTTCTGCTTGTAAACACATGGCCTTTTCGAAACATTTTTCGATAAAGGGAATTTTATATTACGTAAAAGGCTTTAAGCATAACACCCAGCCTCTGCATAGCTAAGATGCACACAGCCCCACAGGTCCAGTCTCCGGAACAAAAGCAAAGAGGCGAATTACATATCATAATGAGAAATTGTAAAAACGCATAAGGGGGTGGAGGACATATCCGTAGATTATGTTGCCATTCGAAACATAGCCGGTTCATTGTTATAGTTCATTTGAAATTGCTGAAACAGTAACTCATTCTTGTCCTTAACATATTGAATAACTTAACATGTAGACTCCTGGAGATATCCATTGTCCATTATTTGTTGAACTTAACTTGGCTGCACGGGTATGTGGAGTTCCATTGCCACCATTGTCCAAAATGGTGTGCAATATTCAGTACGAAGAAGAGAAAAGAGATCAGGGAACATTGATACATGAACGGGCACTGTGAACAAATTCAGTGTCTCACTCCCGTGTAGGTAATAATCCATTTTGTTACACGTTTCCGCTACAATACACAAATGTACATTTTTTTTTTCATGTTCTAAAAACAGAATATACAGTTACAAATAACTATTCCATCCAACAAGGCGTATACGGAAAAGATGCCTTAATAAGTCCACGTGGTCCAGCGTCGTAATGCTTTGGGAATAAGTTACCAAGGTCTTGAAACTTGGAGGTGTTTAAATGATATGCCAATCCTCTACACAAACTTCTACTCATGAATACGATTTCTTTGAAAGGATGAAATCCAAGGATCGACATTTCACCGCCGAATTTGTCCACAATATCTTTTGTGTCCAAGACATCCTCGTCCTCATCATCATCAGAGTTCCATTCAAAATTCTCTTCTACTGTCGTGTTGTCATTGTCATCGTCGTTAAGCTGGAAGTACTTTTCTTCACTATAATTAACATCTTGCAGGATCCATGGCCCATAAACTTGTTGGTCACTACTATGACATGGCGGCGGTAGCTTAAGGTGTCTATCATGCTCCAACACCCACATACTATGAGCGCGCGATTCATCGAGAACCCATATTCGAAGTCGGTCCGAAACTCCATGTAATGCGTAATATACTCCCCTTTTCGATTTTCCCATGTCATGACTATTTTGGAAGCTCTCGGGTACCAGCTCTTCGGACGGTTTAATTACTTGGTACGTGCTACTCGATAATGAAAACCTGCAAGAAGTCACATTATTAACCGACATGTCAATAAATAAAAAGACATCACGAGGGAGAGAATCAAGATCTATCGGAAAGGTAAGTAGCTCGTACCTCATAACAAAACCTTTTTGGCACCGCACAAAGAGTGCGCCATGCCAGTAAACGGCGTCGGGCTTATTACCCCATGAAGCTTCGCCCAACTCGGCAACGGTTCCTGCTGCCTCCCCTCCCCGGAAGAATGTCCTTTCCTCCCATCGGTTGGTCGCCGACGAGAAGACCCGCAGGACAAATGACGATGGTGGCCATTCCAACCCTAGCATTGCAGGGTCAACCACGTCGTCCATAGGGTCTTCGTCGTCCGTCTCTACGTCAAGTTCGATGTCCGGAATGCGAGGTACCAGGAGAACATGATAGTGGGGTGAGTCGATAGGATCAAACACGAGGAAGGCGTCGTCGATGAGGCACTCCATCTCCGGTCTCTTGGGCAGCGGCGGCGTAAAGGTCGTTGTCCACCCCGTGGCCGGGTTTGCCACCATCCTGTGATAGTGAAACAGGAGGAGGCCGTTGCAGTGATCTTGCATGGTGCGGTAGACGAAGCTTCTTCCTCGGAGGATTCCGTCGGAGGGTGGTGATGGGCGGGCGAAGAACTCCGAGTACCTCATCTCGTTGAAGTTGATGAAGAAACCGGCCAGCGAGCGCGGGAGGAGGTCGGCGCGCAGCATGCGGCGGGCGTCGACGGTGTCCCGCCACGCCTTGCAGACGCGGCGGGACGTGGCGAGGCCGCGTGGAGCGAGGCGGCCGAGGACGGCCGCGAACACGTCGTCGGGCAACAGCTGCGTCCGGTCGTCGCCCTGCCGCTCCATCTATCTGTAATTCGATTCCTTTCCCTTGGTGTTGGACTGTTCGTTCTTGCGTTGGACGGATCGGGTGGACACGGTGCACCCTTATAAAGGATGGATCCGTATCGGAAAGTCGTTCTTGTACCTACCCGAGTCGGTCCAGGACTCGGCCCGTCCCGACCGTGCTGCTCACCCAGTCACCCTCGCCAGCTTGGGGAGAGAGATGCTGAGGCAGTAGTCACCGTAATTCCTCTCCACGCACGGGAGCTCACCCTCTGTCGCCAGGACGCCAACTGTGTCAGTTGTACGCAGGCAAAAACAACAAGAATGCCACACAATTTCTACTCCCAAGGCCCGCACGCTACCACATTGCCATCGATTTTGACATGTCAAAATATTCTCTAAAAAATAGTTTTGTGCATACATATCCACGTCCATATGCGCATAAATTCAATTCACGAAAAAAAGACATGTTTTGAGATTGCTACAAAAAAAATACAAAATTCAGCGTAAAACAAGACTTTTCACGAGATTTTTTCTGTCTTTTTACGCGGCGCATAAAAAATATCGGTTTTTTCCTGAAACTTTGCATGCGCACATATAATTTGAGATGTATGCGTGATTTTTTTTTCCAGAATTTTTGTGTTTTTCTTTTCGTAAAGGGAGCATGTCCACCTCGAAGCCAAATCGATTTTTCCCTTTTGTGAAATGTAATGGTATCGCGGTACTTGGATTGGATAGAATGGATTGGTAGTGCGAGCAGCATTTTGGTGCCCGATCATATACATCCTTTCTTTAAAATGCATTTTATTTTGAATGTTGAAAAATTCTAAAAACTACTCACGCATACATCTTCATATACTATGTGCTTCAGAAGCCGTTTCACGAATAACGATATTTTTTTGCCATGTGTGGATTTATTTATTTTTTTTGCTAAAATAACACTTTATACGGGACTTTTTTTCACATGCCACGTAAAGTGTCGATTTTTGGTAAAACTTTACGTATACACATAGAATTTCGAGACAGATGCATGAATTTGTTTTTGAATTTTTTTTGACATTTTGAAATGTAATTTTTCAGTAAAAGAGAGCGTATGCATATCTAGAAGCCAAGGAGTCAAGGTGAATTTCTGATGAGTAGTTAATGACTGAAATTGCACTAGAGTAGAAATGGTTTTAAATTTCCACGTGTGTTATATCTCACCGAGTTGCTTGAACTGATCTAGCCACTGAATAGTGCTCGTATTTCGAACACAATTTCTCGTTTTTTTGTTTAAACACCATTTCTCGTTTCAGTGCGAGAAAAACTTGATAGTACTGCTCGTTTCTACTTTCTACGACAAGGGCATTTTTCGTTAACAAAAAATCCTACCACGGACAGCACTACTGACTGGACGGCAGTTTCCTTCCTGTCAGCTCGAACGACGACGCCATCGTCATGGTCATGGACGCACCTTATCCGCCCGTACGGCAAGCCAGCAACAAGCCCGCGGTTGCTCCGCTCCGCTCCCCTAACCGCACCTCCAAGCCTGGCACCGTACCTCCACACGCGCCGTCGCTCCGTCGCGGCGGCGCACCTCACGACGCCGGCGAGCTCCGAGGAGTTCTGAAGCGCCTGGCCACCGCGTCGTCCCCGGCAGCCGGGGAAGCAGCGTCGGCACTTCACGCCCACGCCGCCAAGCTCGGACTCGACCGCCGCCACCGCGGCGTTCGCGACTCCCTCGTCGCGCTCTACCTCGCGTGCGGACGCCGCGGCGTCGCGTGCGCCCTCTTCTCCGGCGACCCGCCGCCGGATGTGGTCTCCTGGACATCCATGATGACCGGGCACGCGCGCCTGGGACTATTTCGCGAGGCCGCATCGCTGTTCCTGGCCATGGCGGACGACGGCGCGGTTGTCGTCGACGCCGTGGCCGCTGCGGCGGCGTTCGCGGCCTGCGCCGGCGCCGGGGACCTCGCGCTGGCCAGGGAGGTGCACCGGCGCGTCCTAGTAGCGGGGGTGGCCCTCGATGTCGTTGCGTGCAACGCGCTAGTTGACATGTACGCCAAGTGCGGCGACGCGGCGACCGCGCTCCGGTGCTTCAGGACGATGGAGCCGGACAAGAACGTGGTGACCTGGAACACGATGATATCTGCGTATGCGCGTGCTGGCCAGCCCCGGGAGGCCCTGGCTCTGTTCCGGGAGATGCTTGAGCAGCAGCAGCTCGGCGCGCATCCGGACGAGGCGACGTTCGTCGCCGTCCTTGGGTCGTGCGCGCGGCTTGGCGCGCTCGACGCCGGCATGTGGGCGCACGCCTATTACCTGGGCCGGAGTACCGGACGGAACGCTTCCGCTGCGGACGGCCTCGTGGGCAACGCGCTGCTGGACATGTACGCCAAGTGCGGCGCGGTGGAGCAGGCCGCGGAGGTGTTCGACGCCATGGCGCGGCGGGACGTGTACACCTACACGTCCATGATCTCGGGGCTGGCCGCGCACGGCCGAGGCGAGGAAGCGCTTGCGCTCTTCGCCGACATGCGGCGAGCCGGCGTCAAACCAAACAAAGTGACCTTCCTCGGCGTGCTCTCGGCCTGCTGCCACGCCGGGTTGGTCGAGGACGGGCTCCGGCACTTCGACGCCATGGAGAAGGTGCACGACGTGGCGCCCGGCGTCGAGCACTACGGATGCGTCGTCGACATGCTTGGTCGCGCCGGGAGGCTGGACGAGGCGGAGGAGCTCGTCGCCGCGATGCCGGTCCAGCCTGACGCGCCCATCTGGGGCTCGCTGCTCTCGTCATGCCGGGCGCACGGCTACGTCGCCCGCGCCGAGCGCGTGATGCGGCGGATGGGCGGTGAGGAGGCCGACGCCGGGGACTACGTGCTCATGTCCAACATGTACGCGTGCGAGGGCCGGCATGGCGAGGCGGTGCAGGTGAGGCGGCAGATGAGGAGAAGCAAGGTGGACAAGGTCCCCGGCTGCAGCCTCATAGAGATCGACGGCGTGGTGCACGAGTTCCAAGCAGTTCCGGCGAACTCCATCTCTGCGGATCCGTCCAGTGATGCATCAATTTTTTTCAGCTGACTGCACATCTTGCTTACACTGCTGAACGCTGTAAATTCCACTGACAGTGCACATATTAAAATAGCTTAACATGTAGATTCCTGGAGATATCATTGCCTATTAATTGCTGGCGAGAAGAACTTGGCTGCAGATTTAGATCTGCAATATTAACATGGGACGCAATGGAGTTCCATTGTCATCATTGTCCTTGCAAAAACTCCAGTCCAAAATGGTGTGCAATATTCAGTTCAACTATGATGCTAAAGCATGCAGAGCCTGAATGAGTTGTGGTACAGTATGAAGAAGAAGAGAGATCAAAGAACATTGGCACATGAACGGGCACTGTGAACAAATTCCATGTCTGACTCTAGTGTAGGTCATAATCCATTTTGTTACACGTTTCCGTTACATTACACAAATGTACAAATATATACAATACCATCAAGCATTCAACTACGAGTTTGAGTCCCTTCCTCCTGCAGGCTGAGAAGAACTTGCCGCACCGTTTTCCAACTTGCGTTTCTTCCTGAAACATGCACAGCCGGGGTTAAACTTCGAGTTCAAAACAGTACCGATTATTCCTCCTTTTGTCGACCTACGTACCTTCTCTCAAAATGAAGCGACAGTTTTCCGTCTTGCTCCTCTCGGTCATGCAATCCAGTTGATGGCTGAGTTGGAGAGGAGAAAACACATCCATCAGATCAGAGTATAATCTGAATAGACCCAATTAATTCTGCATCTAAATACATCTCAGCGTCTAACACGTAATAATACTATATATGCCCTGGTTAATATGGCGGAGATTGAGATGAGCTGAATAGGGAGATAAGTAAAAAAAGGATTCTAGGATTTACGTTTTGATGCGGGGACAAAAGTTTCGGTGGAACTGGTCTCCCTAATTTCTCGAGGAACTGGACGAGCGAGTCGCTTGAAGAAATTACGCACAGCTGCAAATAAACAGAGTTATCTTGATTATCAATGTCGAAATTCACGGTCATCGATGATTGCACAATCGATTTACAATACCTGCTTGATAACTCGGTTTACGACTAAATCCAGAGTGAAAAGCTCAAAGGAGTTTGGCCCAAGAAATTTAAGACAGAAGTCCTCAAAACTGCAATTGTCAATAGAGCGATCAAGCAGCCCGCAGAGTTGATCCTTAAATCTGCACCACTCAATAAAACAGATTGTGAATTTAAGACCAACACTCCCATGGCTAGAAATGAAAAAAAAAATCTTAAGACAAGCAATGTTACTCTGTGTATATATCACCGGTGCATAAACCCCTCGCAGTTTGTAGTCTCTTGTACAAAATCTACCAAACAAGAAAAAAATAAGTACAAATAACATTACAATGCAAGAAAAATCATGATAGTTCGTTCTAAAAAAAGGACATATCATGATACTTTGTGCAAAACAAACTATATATATTCCGTTTACATGTTGAAAAAGATTAAGAAAGCGTCGAGGAAGATTAAGAAATGCTGAAATACCTGGTACAGCCTGCAGAGCACAACTAGTGAACAACATGTACCACCTTTCACACCACGCGGTTTAGTTGTTCTTCTAGAGAGCTGCCTTGGTTCATTCTTTTTTTCATGTTCATTCACGTGGGCACAACTACTAGGCATGGAAGTATCGGTTCCGGGATGCCCACCGAAAGCAGCAATATCACAACTTGCTCTTGCTGGTCCTTCTCCAGGACCAACCATGGAATCCGATTTGATCGTTTCTACATTGGGTATGAACTCACCTTCCTCGATCTCCACACCAAAACCATGGCGTGAAGAACTGCGCTCATTGTAAGTTTTCCTCACAAATTCATCTTCCTGAAAGGATAATGAGGTCAGTTTTACTTGACCTGGATACTGCCCAAATTATTTTTTCTGAATATTCTTAATTCGGTAACATAATTATGATAAAAAATAATTTTATGCGTGCATATATATACCTTGGAAGACAGAGGAAGCTTATTAGCAACGAAAGCATCGGGAATGCTACTGAGAAAATCTTTGCTGATACCACAGTGTTCACAAGCTTTACTAGGAGCTACAGTTTCCTCCAAGTAAGACAGTAAACAGTTAGCAGAAAGAAATGGATGTACTATTTTTGTCCAATTCATCATAAGCTTCTCTTCAGAAGGGCACACAGAGGAAACAATCCTGCTTATGTCCTTGTGTATATAAGGGTTAACATATTCATCTCCAGCATTCAGCCTCGATTTTTGGATTTCTTTGGCTTCAGCCAGCAAAGCTGCAAGTGAAAATGTATGAAAACGACTAAGAACAATAAAAATGGGAAATGCTAATTAATTACAGGTAGTACTGTTTTGCCGGGCAGATTGAAAGGTGAAACTACCTTTTGGCCCATCCTCTTTGCATCCAACTGTTTGAAAGAGGGGCCATGATGATCAAGCGATCTGTAGTAATTTTCAGCAATCAATGGTGAAAGTATCTTATCCAAACATAAGCGTGCCTCCGACAAATTTTCTACTCTCCGGTTTAGACGAGAAAGTAGAATAGAAAGAGCAGCACCAGTGTTCTGACTCTCCAACAGATCATCAAGCTCGTGATCATCATTATATAATGTTTCAATGCACCTCCTATGTAGAGCTTTGCAAACGAAAGAAAAAACAAAAAATAGTTTGTTAACTGAACAAACAGGCTGACCCTAAATATTCAGGCTAGTGTATCATTCTTACGAGTTATATGTTCGATAATCCTGGAACCACTGCCGACACGATCTTGAAGATTTGCAATAAAGTCAGAAGTCGCCCTAAACCGCTGCAACAGCATGTCACTCTCGAACCTGTAAAACAAAAATATTGTATGTTATCTTAAAGAAAAAGGTCATTATGAAAACTATTGATTCTTTCCTGATAGATGAAAGAATAAAAAAAAGACTTAATAGTGAAACAATTGGCAA